>OX579634.1:9475939-9546075 GCA_951230915.1 Antitrichia curtipendula
AACAATGTGCTTCAAATCCAACTTTAGGATTTATATGATCAATTTTTTTGTTTTTGAGCTCACCAATGAAATGAACCATTGAAAGTCTAGTTCAGTATCTACTTTGGAAATATATGAATTTCTAAAAGTTACATTTTTATAACATTAAAGTCAACAAGGTCAATATGCAAAACTCATTTCAAATCTTCATTTTTTTCCTTCAAACTTCTAAATTTTGAATCTTTTAGGAAAACCACCTACAATTCACAAATTTCCACTGATTAGTAAATCATCTGAAAAAAATTCAAATGTTTTTTAATACATTCTATCTGATAGGTGTGCATTAATGCCATGAACTATTAGTAATAGTCAAATTATTTTTGGGGCAATAAAATTGTGTAGATGGATTGCTCATTCACTGTAGAATCATTCAATGGTTACATGCATTAACGGTTTAAGGACTTTTTGAAGCAAGATCTACCAATACTCTTTGATTTATAGAATACTTGCAAAGCAAAGTGGCTTCAAAATCTATACCTTCAAAATACCGAATTCTTTTGTCACATGGACCTATGCTAAATGTTATCTAAAATTCAATCCATTTGCGTATTTCTTCTCCAATAAGCAACACTCACAATAAGGTAACAAGTTTTGACTTTGAAATCGTGTAGGCTCTAAAACCGCCCACATCCTTAAATGTGCACTATGTGTACGTGTTTCTTTTTCATAGCTTCAACAATGTACAAACAATGTACAAACAATGTACATTTTAGGAGGTAGGCAATTTTAGAGCCCTATGTCATTTCAACTTCAAAATTTTGTAACTAATTCCACAAAGCTCCAAAAAATATGAAACAACTTGGGTTAGATGCCAATTCCACTTGTCTTTCAAGGAAAATTTACTGAAAATTATTTCAAGAAGCTTCACCTCCCCCAAATTAAGTTTCAGCTCTTAGGTGAGCGATTTCTGGACCTGTTACCTTAACCATAATTGGAAAGCAGGATTGGTATTCTTCAGCCCAACATTTAGGCCGGACCCCCTCGCTCGTACCCCTGGGAAAACCCTGAAATTTTTTATTTTCCATGCATGATTTTTTTTGCAAATTCTGAATTCATATTTGCAATCAGAGGCCCCAAATTAGCTAGGGGGGTTCTAGAAAATAGATTTTACACGGCACAAAATAGGGGCTTTTTTTTATGTGCACCCCTGGATGGACTTTGGCAGTACGAGCGAGGGGGTCAGTTCACCCCGGCCAACATTTAGTTTTAGCAGATGTTAAAATAGAATTCGTGAAAGAAAGCTTCATTGCTACCGCGGTCACTCGCGGTCACCTGTGGCCGTGTGGGTTGAGAGGGAATCATCAACTGCCAACGCATTTGGGGTTGCTGTGCAGCATAGCTTCGGAGCTTCCTCTCGTTGACGATCGACGTCGAGATCAATTGCGATTCTGCGTCTGCTCCAATTTTCGATGCTTGGGGAATGATTGGAATCATCGTGGTTGCGTAGTTGCGTCGCCATCACCCCTCCAGTTCATGCGTGCCTGGGGTGATCCAATCGGGGCGCAATCGGCATTGCGCACCCTTGAATTTGAAGAATGTGTCACATTCTCATGTGCAGAAACGACTGTGGAGCATTTGGGATGATCCGACCCCGTGCGATCCGGCTTTGAAGCTGCTGATCATATTAGGGGCTTTTCCGAATTGGGGTTACATTAATTAGCTTTCCAGAGTTTCGGCAATGCAGGGACAGTCATCCATGCTCAGGATTTGAAGCCTCGGGTTCTTCGGGTTACTTGGAAGGGTTGCAATGCAGGGGAATTCCAGATGGCATTTGCAATTGGGTCTGACGCAGTTCATGTTCGTGTTAGTACTGGTGGCCATGGCTGCCATGGCGATGGTAACCCCACCCCCACCCCCACCCCCACTTCCGCTCATGCCACTTCCGTCGCACTGGCAGCTCAAGTTTCAGCGGCAGGAGCAGGCCATGTTTTTCCATTTTGGCGTCAACACGTTTGCAGGTAACGAACAAGGGGATGGAACTGACGATCCGTCCATCTTCAACCCCAAGGGACTGGTATTGTCATTTGACCTTCGGCCATGGCTTCCCTCCATCACTGCACTTCGTTGATCTGTCAATTGGACGTCCTTTGTACATCTCATGTACTCCATGAGGATGCCCGTGGTGTTGGTGCCCGTGATTTCAATTGGAGCGAATCTCTGCTTGTTTATCTGACTCCCCTTGTTTATGTCTCCGTCTCTTTCAGGATGCAAGGCAATGGGTGCGAGAGGCGAAGACTGCAGGGTTTAAGGTAGTAATCCTCACAGCGAAGCATGCGGATGGGTTTTGCCTGTGGCCCTCAGCATACACAAATTACTCGGTCAAAAGCTCTCCTTGGAAGAATGGGAAAGGTGATGTGGTGCGTGAGGTTTCAGATGCAGCAAGGGAGGAGGGCCTTGAGTTTGGCCTCTACATGTCGCCCTGGGACCGCCATGAACCGGTTTACGGTGACACACGGCTCTACAACGAGTACTATCTCGGTCAACTGCGAGAGCTTCTAACCATGTAATATCCTCGCAGTTCATGACCATTCTCATTTCATTTCATAGAAACCTGCTTTTGAATTCTAGAGCTTCATCAGGCTTTTTGGTGTAGACATAGCACTGTCATAATGTACCATTCATTGCATCTGGCATTTGAATTCCAGAGCTTCATAGGCTTTATTGAGCAGAGACATAGTAGCATCATAATATGGCATTCATTGCATCTGGCATTTGAGTATCGGAGGTAATTAAGACTTTTCTGAGTAGTAAAGACATAATTGTATCATAATATATCGTTCATTGCATCCGGCATTTCAATCCTGGAGCTTCAGAAAGGATTTTGAACAAAGATATAATAACATGTCTTATTTGCTGGTCACAGGTATGGACCTATCTCGCAATTTTTTGTGGATGGGAACAAGGATCCGACCTCAAAGGACATGTACTATCTCTTCGACTCATGGTTCTCCTTAGTTCACCAACTGCAACCGAACGCCAACATCTTCTCTGATGGTGGGCCGGATGTTCGTTGGGTCGGGAATGAACGTGGAGAGGCGGGCACCACCAGTTGGTCCATGATGAACAGATCGCTGGTTACAATTGGAGCCTTTGGAATTGAAGAGTAATTGGTTTCCCTCTCCTTGTTTCTTTGGAAACCCTGTATAACAAATGGATGAAGAAATGTTGCTGGACTCCGTTTCGCATATTAGAATCTGTCGGTGTATCATTCTAATTGGTCGTTATATCTCTGTTGTTTTGCTACTAAAAACTCTGTTGTTTCAAAAACCTTGTCAGGTATCTGAATACGGGTGATCCAGAAGGCCAAGACTGGGTTCCCCCAGAGTGTGACGTCTCCATCCGTCCGGGCTGGTTTTGGCACCAAAACCAGGATCCCAAGACCGTGGACCGACTGGTGGACATTTATTTCAAATCAGTGGGCCGCAACTGTGTGATGCTTCTCAACGCACCTCCAAATCAGACGGGCCTTCTCCAGGAGACTGACGTGGCCATGCTCCGCGAATTCAAGTCCTCAATCGACCAAATCTTCGCAAGCGACCTGGCCTCCACGGCTCATGTGAACGCCAGCAACACTCGAGGCGGGGAGACGTCCTCTTTCCGCCCCCACCAGGTCTTGACTGACGACATGGAGCTCTACTGGGCGCCCGAGGAGGGTCTCACAACTGGCTACCTGACACTGGACCTTGGATCGAACAAAGCCTTCAACGTGATCAAGCTGCAGGAGGCTGTGCACATGGGCCAACGTGTGCAACGTTATCATGTGGATGTGATGCAGGATGGGGATTGGGAAACGGCCGTTGTTGGGACCACCATTGGCTATAAGAAGTTGGACCGGTTTAATAAGCAAATGCGGAGCCAGTTTGTTCGAATCTTTATCGATGAAGCGAGGGGAACTCCTCTTGTAGCCGCTGTGGGCTTGTTTCTCGACTCGCGGTCAGACAGGAGCCACAGTGTGTCTTAATGGACTAGATAATGATCAACAGGTGGGAGGCTCAAGAGCTTCATTGGACATAATGCCAATTCGTCCTACTCAATGAAGTTCGTCCAGGCTTATACTTTGCAGCTGATCAGAGGGCTTTCAATAAGGAGACGAATTGTGGGCTGTAACCATCTTCTGACTAGCCAATGAGACAGTGTCAAGGTTGTTTCGAACTCTGGACTTGGCTTTATGGATGTGATTTGGCCTTTTGCATTAGTTGGCAGGGCTTGTATATGAACTGGATTCCTAGTGACTTGAGTTCCTGATTTCTTGTTCCAAGTGTCAAGACTGGTTTTTACGGAGTATCTGTCAAGTGAATCGTATTGGCACGTTTCGTGAATATTTTCATGTAGTTCATCCCAATCCTTCCAGTTCACGTCGTTTTCCACTTCTCAGCATGCCCTTTTACTCAGAGAAAAGAGTGAGATTTTTGGCTCGTTACGCTTGCATAAAATTTAACTCTCAGTTTCGAATGGAAGTCCATTCCACCTGTACTCACCCTACTAGTCTAACCAAAGCATGTGCACACAGATTTACTTCAGAACCCTGGAAATTGCACCCAAAGTATTTTGGGTGATACTTCAGGCATAACTTTTCTCACAGGAGTACCAGAGTGGAAACTAGAACACAAACCAACGCATATAAGGTAGCTACTCAGACCTACCCCGTGCACAATTGCCTTACATTTGTGTCAGATTGGATTGGTTTACCCTATACAGGAATCTATTGCGATCACTATCTAACGTAGGCAATGACAAAGGCCGCAAGCAGTCGCAACAGGAAGTACCGGTACTCTACATTCACAGTTGACAAACCCTAGAACTATTATGATCACTTCATTTGTTTTTTTGAAACAAATGGAACGGAATTTCATTGCCAAATTGATCACCTCATTTGCAATTCGTGAAGTCTGAAACTGACAGACAATAATTGTCAATCTCCACATACCTTTCAGGTGCACAATTTTCTCCCCAGGTGTACTACTCTAAAAGTCCCTACCTCCTCCCAAAAGACCAGGTGATGTCAACAGTGCCGATCGAAAAGGAAAGGCTCCAAAATAAACTGCTCAACAGCATCTTCCAGTCAGAACTCACCACGCTGGCGACAAGGCTGCCGAGTTCTAACCCGGAAAGGAACTGGATACCAAGATTGTGTCCAATTCTAAGGTAGGAGGCTATTAAACCGACCGTCTAAGGGATGATGGACCTCTGTAGGAAAATCAGTAGAGTATAACTTTTTTCACATATTTTGGGTAGAAAGAGAAAAGACAAACAGTTCTTTGACAATTTAAATCGTAATTTTCTGACTTGGAATGAATTAACTATGAATTTTCAAAGTGAAAGGTGCGTAAGTAGCTATTGGTGCTTATAGACTGGACCAATTTTAATCAAAATCAGCCTTTGAATGGAGCACTTCAAACTTAGGAAGTTTCTTTAGTTTTGGATGAATGATCCACACCATGCTTTCATTTATTTTAGCCTTACATGAATGTATATTTTACTCAAAGGGATTTAAGAACACAATTAAAAAATAAAAAATAAATTGAAGGAACTGTGATCCATTTTTTAAACACTCTGCACTATTAATGACAGTTCTATTGGGCGATTGTAATTGCCCCTTTAACATTCGAGCTTCCTACATTATTTGACTTTTAACAACGGATGCAAGGTTCTTCAATAATCTTTATGATTTATATTTTGCTCCCATCTGGATCATGCCTTTTATAATTGTGGGTTTCACAATAGTGGAATCTAAAGTGGAAGATAAAAGTGTTGGTTGCCATACATGTCACTTTTGAATGAAAAACCAAGAATGACACTTTAACCTCTAAAGTCTCAAGGGCTTTTCTTCTTCAAAACCCACTCGAAACTGCCATTTTTATTGCAAAGAGCACAAAACTTTAAAAATTGTTTTTTTTACATACCTAACCATAGAATCTTGTCCTACACTAGTATATGAATGTATAGAAAAAATGTAAGAAACTTCAACTACATATATTGCAAGATATTTGCATTTAAAGTGAAGAAAACAAGTATTTTTTTCCACCTTGATTGACTATATTTTTTGGCTTTGAATATTCTTAACTTAAAATTTTTGTACTCTTGATTTTGACTTTCTAATTTTTTACGTTGAAGAATTGAGTTGAGAATCTAAAAAAATTCAACAAAAAGACACTTAATTTTCAGTCATTACAAAATTATTAAGTAGAAGTAGGTTCAAGATTGAAGGGATAACTAAACCGTTAATAGTTCTAAAATGGAATTGAAACACAATAATCCAAACGGTGAGATTGTTCTAGCAAGCAAACTTAACCGGGCTTAACAATTTTCTTTGAAAAGTTATAAAAATTGCATTAAAAAATGGATTCTACAAGTTATTTTTTTAAAAAGAAGCTTAGATTGCTTGATAATAAGATTGTTCATAACTTTCTCATCACGAGTCCAAATAGAATGCATCAAAGCTTCAAATGTAGACAAAATATAATCTTTGAGAAAAAAATTAAAAATTAAAAGAATTCAAAACAAAAAATTGGTAGCCCCTCAAGCTACTTTTTGGACTCATAGTGACATAACTTTTGTTCCTAGGCACCATTTGAAAAAAAAATGTATTCCCCAAAAGCTAATTTGATTTTCTATCTTAAAAGAAAAATTCAAAAAATCATGTCAAAAATTGAAATTACAGGAGCCTAACCGAAATCCCAAGAGTCCCCTAGAGAAACTTGGGGACTTTAGGGGTTAATGCCCCTATTGGATTCATGAAGCCCAAGCCGTGTAATAATGGGCATCAAGATAGGAAATTGGATCTTGTTTTCTAAACTCTAGCTACTTTTGGAGAGGGTCAATGCTTTGGACATACAAGTTTTCACAAAAAGCATAAAGAGGAACAAGATTTTGATTATCTATACAAGGATTGGCATCTTTTTTATAACCTCTCTTTTTCCTTCCTAAATTCTTTTCATGTGCAAACTAATGATTGAGTAGTTGGGACTTCAAAAGCTTCAACTTTGACTTTTCTTGTGGGTTTTCCTTAATTGTGAAACATGCCAAAATCATAATTTCAAAACCTAATCTAGCATTGAGCCCTAATGTTCACTAAAAATTTCATTGTACCACCATAAATTCAAACTACTCTAAGAAAGAGACAAACAAAAAGAGATTCTAAAATTTTAGAAGATGCTCAAATTTTGACTTGTCTTCCAAATTTTGTAAAATTCTGATTTTCTACCTCTTTTATAACATAGTTGATTTTCCTAAAATGTTTGCTACCTTTTTAAGAACCATATTTTCATTTTCTTATTCTATATTCTCAGTCTTAATGCCCAATAAAATAACTACACCTAAAATTGCACAAATAAGCAATTAAGCATGGTTTCCATTATTATATTGAAAAACTTTGGATGGAATCTTGTTAGAAGTCAAAAGGTGATTCTAGATTCTCTAAGAATGCATTTTTTGGACACCATATGAATAAACTACAAATTTTGAAAGTGCTCAAAATAGAATGTAGGGTAACCAATGATAGAATAGTGGAAGTACATTTTAGGCAAAAATCTAACTTGTTTTAGAAAGCATGCAATTTAAGGTGTAGTTACCTTATATATTACAAGGAGTCAAATGATCATTTTCAAAACCATGAATCCTTGGTCCCATACGGGCCTAAGGATACCGTCACAAGGCGCTCTGCAGTAGCGTCAAGTTTTTTCTCGTGTTGCCAGAAAGCCCTGAAAGGCACATCGGACCAGTCGTGTTCCCGAACGGTTCCCAATCAGGGCCAACCAAGTCGCGACGCGTGGCGTAACTGTCTGCTTCCTTTGAAATGCTCACGCCTCGGGGAGGGGGACACCGTTGGGCTGGCTGGTTGGCTTTGTTTTTTCGATCGATCTAGCACTTGTCAAGATTTTGGCTTGCGGGGATACGCGTGCTGCTGCATTGGCAGCTGCAGCAACGTCTCGGCGTTTCTCACTTGAGTTCCCGCGCTCACCCCATTCGGTGCACCATAGCGCAGCCACTATATAACTCAGCAGTGGTCGTGATGTCAGAGCTTGCGGATGATTGCTCGCAGCAGAGCAGTACCACTTCTCGGAATGGCGGGGTCTGGGCAGGATACGGACATCATCGCCACTACTGCCACTCTGCAGGCATTGTCGTGCTCTGTCGGTTTTGAACGTTTTCGTGCGGGCGCGGCATTGGGGTGAAACCTCGTGGGTGAGGCTCTCCTTGTTGTTTTCTTCGCTTTCGGGAATGACAGGGGTGGAGCTAGGGTATGTGGAGTGCGCTGCAATGCTGTGGCTGATTTTAGGGTCTGCCGTTGTTTGGTTCTTCTGCTGAATCGCGCAAATTTGGGGGGTTTAGGTTCAAAATTTATCTCGGAAAGAATGAGACGAAGACCAGTCGATTTTTGCTTTCTTGACTGTTTTTATTCCAATTTCTCACCGAACGAGAAGAATAAGATGCCAATAGATTTTTTGTTTCTTGGGTGATTGCTCCTTTTCGGACTATCTCTTTCTTTTCCTCTCGTGCTTGGTAGTGACGGGCTTCTGGTTTTCAGATATGGTCGGACAGAAGGTTTCAATGATGATTGGAGGTTCCATACCATTGACTCGATTGACACGATGAGCACACTTTGGGTAAAAGAATGTAGGAAGCAGTGAAACTTTGAACCCTGTGTGCAAACCTGTTTGGTAGCCTCGCAATGGGGAGGGTACATCGAGTGGAGAAGAAGAGGGGTGTTGTTGTCAAACCCGCCACTACCACAGAGGCTCTGATAATTCGCGCTGAAGCACCGAGGCTGCCACTGGTCGTAGCGCTCAATTGTCTCCCCGACTGCTCGTTGGAAGAGGAGGCGCTCCAAGGCGTGGCGAAGGTCGAGCACGTTAGCCTGGCGCAGGTGGCGGAGGGGAAAATCGAGACGGCAGCGGCGGTGTTGCTGCACTCGCTGGCTTATCTCCCGCGAGCCGCGCAGAGGCGGTTGCAACCCTGGCAATTGATTCTGACGTTGAGTTGCATGGACAAGATGGTGGATTCCGCCCTGGCAAATGAATTAGGGTTGCAGTTGCTGCATGTGGACAGTGGCAGGTCGGAGGAGATTGCGGACACGGTGATGGCGTTGATTCTGGGTCTGCTTAGACACACGCATGTGTTGGCCTCGCATGGATACGCCTCGGCTGGTTGGCTGGGGACCATGCACTCGTCGTGCAGGGGAATGCGTCGATCGAAAGGCATGGTCATCGGCATCGTCGGGGCCACTGCCTCGGCTTGTGCCGTGGCCGGGCGAAGCCTCGCCTTCCGAATGAAGGTCGTGTACTTTGATCCCGACGAGGTAATGCTGCCTTCATCTGACACTTTGTATAAGAATTTCCCCTGCCTTGAAGTTCAAGAATGTTATGTACTTCTTTTCCTTTGTTATTTATTGATCATTTTTTTCTGTTTCGATCTCAAGTTCAAGGTCCTACTTCGGGAACGATATTTGCTGTTCTTCGCACTTTTCCTCAAGGACTACTTCGTTCATGTTTGTACACAAACTTTGAAAGATACTGAGTGGAATTTCTGTTGAGTTACAATGTGATTAAGTTTGGTTTAGTAGAGTAAAGACTTTTTCTAGCTTATTCTATTCTTCATCTCTAGGAATATATGTTTCTAGAATAGGTCGAAGCTAACTCTTAGCCGTTGTTGTTTGTCGATCCTTTTTTTGTGTTTTGGTCTTGAATTCAAGGTCCTACCTCGGGGAATGGCATTGACTTTTTTTCGCATGAACGAATTTATTCCTTTTTGTACATACCGTATATCTTGAAATCTGACCAGTGAATTTCTGTAGAGTAAGGAATTTGTGGCTAAGCCTGGGTTAGATGAGTAAATAGTCTTTGGAAGTACCCGCAATTATGGACTAGGTAATGGCAATGAAGGACATGGTTATAAAAATTATTTACAAGTTAGTTGGTGGCAAGGAAGGTACCAAGTTGCAATTTATTTTCGTTAAGCTTGTCCTCGTAATGTCAATGCGAATGGAATTGTAATCTACTACCAAACTCTGGTCTTTCCAGGATTGACTTCTGGTACCTAATTTGCAAAATCTGATCGTAGGATCTTGAGATCATGTTGTGTTTGTTCTACTATCAAACTTTAGCCGTTGATTTCAAGTACGCTAAAAGATCATATTAGTCAAAGTTTTAGACTTCAAAATTCAGCTCTTTGCTTTGACATTCTTCACTGAAATTGTTTGGCGAGGATGCGTAATTATATATTGTTTATTTAGGTAGTGGCATGTTTGAATGCGTGGTATACATGAAGCCTTAGCCGGGGTGAGGTGACGAATCACAGGAATGACCTACGATGCTTGCAGGAGAAAGAGAACCGTCGCAGGAGGGTACTTCCTCCAGGAGCCAAAAAACTTAACAGTTTGAAGGAGCTGCTCGCTTGCAGCGATATTGTCTCGCTTCATTGTGCTCTTACAAATGACACTGTACAGCTGATTAATGCTGACAATCTGCAGCACATCAAACCAGGTTCTTATATATTGATCTCGCTGAGCCTTCTTAGATGTCACACAAATGGACTGTCTAATGAAGACGTGTTTTACTCGTGGCTGGTTACAGTTTCAGTTAATAATTTTGCTTTGTGATTTACGTCATTGATATGTAGTCCATTTGATGGGGATGCTGGGCAGGTGCGGTAGTGGTGAACACAAGTAGTAGCCACCTGCTGGATGATTGTGCATTGAAGGAAGCGCTTGTCAGTGGCACTGTCGCTGGCTGTGCTTTAGATGGTATTGAAGGCCCCCAGTGGCTTGAAGCTTGGGTACAGTGCTTTTCCTAAATCCTTCCACCTCTCCCCTGTATGGTACTCCCCCCGACAGTGTTTCTTTTTAACTTAATTTCTTGTTTTACTTGATCTTAAACAGGTGAGGGAGATGCCGAACGTGTTGATTCTTCCTCGCAGTGCAGACTACAGCGAGGAAGTCTGGGCCGAGATTCGGTCGAAGGCCGCCGCTATTCTTTGTTCGTTTTTCGTGGATGGAACCCTCCCTTCAAACACGGCGGCAGATGATGATGACGATGATGATGATCAGCCCTGGCAAGAGGAAGTAGTGACAAAACCGGTTCAGTCGAATAGGAGTGGACCAGGTCCAAGCCAACAGCAAGGGCCAGGAGAAGGAGCACCTCAAGAGCTTCGAAGTATACAACAGCAGCTGTATTATCAAGGTTGACAGTCCATTACACAACTTTTATGTGAAGAAGCTACTCCAGCTCAGATCATGGCTTAGTTGCAGATTACTGTCAATCCCTTCCCTGCAATAGCCTCAAAGTTCGGTACGACGATGTGACGATACCCTTTGTGTAACCTATATCTAAATGTCACAGATACAGGAATGATTTCAAACTGTTATTATTTGGGTGCGGCCCAGGTTTGCAAACTGGTCGCCGGAGGAAGATTTTGTTACAAGCAGCAGATTTTATTCATTTATAAATGAAGCCCCCCATTTCAGACAGGTCTTATTCGTGTCAGGTCTTGTGCCATAGTTTCTATTCCAGCTACTTTCCTGAGTGCATAATTAGTTTCAGTGTCCGTACACAGTTGTCGATGTCTTCGTTTCGACCCACAATCAAGCTACTTCCTCTTACGCGACGCAGATTATTATTCTGTCTCCTCGCATTGTGTCTGAATGACTGTCGCCCTGGGGAAGAAAGATATTCATCAATTATCTCACCGCTCTGCAAACTAGCTCACTTCAAGCAGGGTGTCTGCGTGAAATGTAGCAGGTCAGTCCGAGCTACTGAGCTAGACTGTGCTGCTGAGTGCTGATACCTTTCACGACTTCCGAGGTTAACGAAGTGGGACCTCCCGAGATTCACGTACAGCTAGTAACATGAAAATTGTGACAGTGATGTGAACTGTGCCTGCGACAGGTGAGTGATGAGTATCAATCGATCCTAACGACCAGCATTGCCAATGGATTGCCATTCCACTATACTCGCCTGTAGCGTGTGTACGTGCATGACTGGCAGAAGTTGGCAACTGATCCATCCATCTCGAGATCATTGCTACACATTAATACCGCATGTACCACAATCATACTCCGCAGTGATGTGCGTATCAAGTCAGACCATCAATTGGTTATCAGAGCCACGAGCTCTCAGACCGACGATAATCAAGTACGGTACTAGGGATAGATATGTTGACTTCGGGCATGGTCATTTATGGAAATGGAACAGACATTTATATGGACGTACAGCCTCACTGTCTCGCGCATGATTCGACAGAATTCCTTGGAAATTATAATAAGGTAAACAGCAGTTGCATGAATTGACAGAGTTCCTTGGAAGTTGTGATAACGTACGAGCGGTTCGAGCAAACCGATTATACTTTTGCTAGATGTGCACTTGAAAGAGGATTTCAATGAATTTTGATTCAAAGTATGCGTATAAAAACTTGAGCAAACCAGGTTTGGTCATATTTGAGAATTTTGGTTTTGGTTACTTCTACCCAACAGTTCGAATGTAAAGAGGACCAGGCTTCGAGGTGTAAGTGGGTTTCGTCCCGTAGTTCACCCGGGTCTTCTTTGGTTAGCTACAAACCCCGAGGGAGGTTTCGACTCGTTGCTGTATGATTTCTGTCTCGTGGATGGTGAGTTGCCTGGCGCTGGGTTGCTACTTGTGCGGGATGAGCGTAACTTCGCATCAGTCAGATGCAATCGCAGCGGAGGGCTTCTCTTCAGGTATCGTGAGTGCCAATTGCGCAATTTTGAGCTGTTACATGTTTCGACGGCGTCGTCTCTGGAGTTTTGTCAGTGGGACTGTTTAGGGTACGTTTTGGGTCTAGGAATTGTACTCATTTTCATGGGCTGTGATATTTCTGTTAGAGAGGAGGAATTCTCGGAGCAATTGAAGGTGTCCAGGGCTTCGTCTCCGAAATTTAGTCAGTAGAATAAAAATGGGGTAATGAATTTAGGATTTAGAGTTTAGGGTTTAGGAGAAGTGCTCATTATTGTGGACTGCGGTGTTGTTTCAGGTAGAGAGGAGGGATTTTTAAGTTGTTTACTGTTTCGAAGGCTCTGTCTCGGGAATTCTATCAGCAGCACAGAAATGCAATTTAGGGTTTAGGGTTTAGGAAATGTGCTCACTGCTGTGGCCTTTGGTATATCTGGTGGAGAGGAGGAATTAAGAATTCGCTTCAACGATGATGTCCGCCTTCTTTGTTCCTACACGGAGCCTTCCACCGTCGTGCGGGTTTGCTTTGCCTCTTCCTCCCAGCTTCCTTCCTCGCCGCTGCTGCCGCCTCGCCATTCGTGCTGCTGCCAAACGGGGACCGTCGAAGAATGTCACAACGAATACATTCCGTCCTTCTATCCCCTCCATTCTCAAAACCCTAAATGCTGGCCACGCCTCTGTCGCTCAGGTGACATTCTTTCCACCATCTTCTCTCAGCCCTGCTGCGCACTTTCATTTTATACTCGGTTCATTGTTAGACTCACATGCCTTTTTTTTCTTCCAGGTGCTTGAGAGCCAGTCGCCGTTTCTGAAGTCCTCTGATTGGTTTGCACTCTTGGAAGGCCTTGGAAAACAAAACAAATGGACTCTTACTCTTGAGGTATCAGCAGTCAGAATCATAATCTTTGAATTATTTTGCTACTTGTGTACTGAGGTTGAGGATACTTCTTGCGTCCAACTTTAAGCATTTTCATTAATTTGGAGGCGTGTGATTTGGGGGAGATCAGTATCACTTTGTGGACTTGAACCAAATCTATTGAGATCAAACATTTGATCACTATGTATGAATTTTGTATGCAATTTCAAATTGAGAGGTTTGAACCATATTAAGTGTTAGTATACAATCCCATTTTCATTCAAAGCTAAGTGACCGTAGACATCTAGCGAAGTCATGCTTACACCACTTGCTACTAAGCCCTACCAAGATAGATGAGTTGCTGTTGGTAACAGGGGTCAGTATAGTAACGGGATGAAGTCCGTAACGGTTTTAGTATCCTCTCTTTGCGGGGTTTTGAGACCACGGTGCAGGCGTTTGTGAATCTTGACAATTAGCCCGATATGTTGGACTTTGTTTTCAGGTGTTCAGATGGATTCAATTGCAGAAATGGTATAAGCATGACGACGGATTCTATTCCAAGCTCATAGTGATCATGGGGAAGGCCAAGCATCTACGGATGGCCGTGTGGCTCTTCAATGAAACAAAACGGAAAGGAAGTCGACCTGATACTTCTTTGTACAATGCTCTTATCACTGCTCACCTTTACAGTAAAGACCAAGGAAGAGGATTTGAGAAAGCCCTCCAGCTTTTTGAAGAAATGAAGAAAATGGGAAAGTATGTGTTTTCTGGTGCGCTTTCTGCAATTTGACTTCTTGGTATTGTGTGAACTGGCTTCTTGGGTCAACTTGTTTAATGTTTGGATGGTGTCGAATGGGAACATCTAGAGCATGTCCGCCACTGACGGTGCTTTTTAATTGACAGATGCCAACCTAATTTGGTGACTTACAATATTCTCCTGAGGGCGAGTGCTCAAGCATGTGATGTTGCCCGAGTGGAGAGCTTCTTCAAGGAGATGGAGGCAAATGGGATATATCCTGATCTTGTATCATATAATGGAGTTATTGGTGCGTATGGCAAGGCTGGAAACTATGTGCAAATGGAGAAGACCTTGTTCGTCATGCGAATGCAAAAACACATAAAGCCTGACAATGTGACTTCGAACACTCTCATTGAATCATACGGCCGGGGCAAGGACTTTGTTAAGATGGAGCAAGTGAGTGTCGGCTCTTCACAATTGATCATTCGCTTTCTATTCTCAGGATCCTCTATTTTCCCCCAGCCTACGTGCGGTCTAGATCCTTGATGGATACTTCGAACCTTGTAAACTTGTTTCTTCGAACTTCAGCAGTTAATTTTGATCATGTGTTACAGGTGATGAAGAGCATGTCAGGTGCCCAGTCGCGACATAAACCTGACTTGAAAACTTACAATATCCTAATGAGCAATTATGCTTGGGCAGGAGAAGTGGAAGAGATGGAAACGTCTCTCAATAGGATGAGAGCTGCAAAATTTGAGCCTAATCTCAGAAGCTATGAGATATTAATGACTGGATATGGTGTTGTTGGTGCGCTTGCGAAAATGAGGGGCTGCTTTGATCTAATGCTGGAAGCCAGTATTCAGTCTCAGTTGTCCACATTGAATGTAATGATCAGCGCGTACTGTAAGCATAATTCCTTTGAAGAAGCAGAGGAGCTTTTGAGCAGCTCCTTGGATTGGCAAATACGGGCACGAACATCATCATACCTAATCCTTTTAAGGTGATTCCCAGCTCTTTTTCATGTGTGCTTTATGCGAGATAATTCATGGATATACCACAAAGTGACGTTGTTCGCATCGAAACCCAATAAAAAATGCACCAGAGGATGTCAACGATGTGCTAATGTGACAGGTCCATTCTACACACTCTATGGTCCTGACTAGGTGACGGGTTAACCCCTCGAGGACCAAGAATTCATGGTTGTAGACTCGATTGATCATATTCGATTGACCAATTCGATTGTTTATGTTGAAAAAAAATAAATTCAGATGGGGCCAAACTCTATATCACAAGAAGCAATGAAGTGCATTGCATGTGTCGGTCAAAAATAATAAAATTGAACAGAAGAGAGTCCTCGCCTGACCTTCTCAAATCTGCTAAACAAACTCGAGACCCAATTTGTGCTTCTTGGTCCTGTAGGGGTTTATGGTCCTTTCTGTGCATAGTAGCACGACTGGAATCAGCTCCATCGGATCGATTTACCGAAAACAATTGTAGCATTGCGCTCAGCATTCTATTCGCAAAGTAAATCAGTGATTGATGTGTACGGTGTTGGATGTGTAGGGCATATGCAAAGGAGAATCGATTAAGCGACATGGAGAGGGTGGTAGAACGCATGAAAATAGCTGGTTTTGCACCGTTGGGAGCTACGTTTTTGGAAACCCTTGAATCATTTGGCTTGTCAACTGGATGTGAAGAGAAGTTCACAGCATCTCCTTTGGAAAGCTCAGCTGATGGTGATGACAACGATGTTGCCGATGATGTCTATGATGATGGTATCGATGCAGCTGAGGGATCCAGCTCTCCCAGTTTTTCGTTCTCGGACAACAAAGATGAGTAGGAGCTACTTGCAAAATCCTTACAAACGAGGGACGTGGTCCAATGGCTTGCGGTACTGCAGAACACCTTCTTATCATTCTGCAGTGCATTGAGGGTTTGTTTTTCCCACTCTTTGGTAACGAAAATGTCAAGCTTGCAAGTATCTAAGGGAGAGACACCCCAAATCGCCCCTGAGCATAGTTCCTATCATTAGGCTGCTCTAAATTTAATATGTTATTGATAGTGAAAGGAAATAGGGTTTCAAATCACCAAAGAGTGCAAATCTGAATGTCCAAATTTTTTTGGTAGATGCCCTAAAACCAACACTTGAACAGATGTTTAGGTGGTCTGCATCCTCCGATTGTGTAACATGTGCTCATTGTTTCCCATTTTTGGGTTTCCGATTTTGGGTCAGTGACAATTATGGTGTGTCCGACCTTCGTTCCTCGCTTTCAGGTGTCATAGACTAATCTGAAGGTGATTGTGTAGGTACAATTACTGACATGTGATTTTCTGCCGGGATTGGCAGATGAAATGACTGGGAGAGCAGTATCAGTGGGAATTGAAGACACATGTCTCACCTCACTCTCTGGATCTGCCTTCTTCTGAAGCCCGTTCGTGGAGCAATTAATGGTTTCGGTAGCATCGACTCTGCAACCGGATGCATCGTCTGTTTGGTGTGACTCCACTCTTAGGAGATGCAATTTTTTCTGAAAGTCTACTAATTTCCCTTACGATTTGCTGATCAGAAGGTATATAATACTATTTGTGTCACTTTATGCATTTCAACACATGTAGGAGTGTGATTTTTGTGAGATTACTACAGGGCTGTGAACAGATCTTTGGACAAGAGCCAAGTCTGTTGGGAACAATTTTTAATCACTATGTAGGAATTTCATATGCAATTTCAATGTTGGAGGTTGTGGAACATTATACGTGACAAGACTAACCCATTTCAATTCAATGATGAATGGCCATAGACATTTAATTAAGTCATGCTTGCACCACTTGCTTCTAAGTCCTACCAAGTGAATCAAGAGATGACTTGCTATTGGTAATAGGAGTCTCAACAGGAATTAGTATAGGAGACGGGATCAGGTTCCTAACGGTTTGGTGTCATTACCTTCTAACGCACTGGGTACTGCAAGTTTTTCACTGGTACAGAGATGGGCACTGTTCTAGCCTGGAATGATGCACTCATCAAAATGCCAACTCATAGGCCGCCAGGAAGGCTAGGAATGTATTGCCACCAAGGGATGGCTGAGTATTATGCAATTTAACGTAAGTCTTTTCTGTCTCAACTTGTCTATAAAGTGCACTTGTCAATTGAGTCATCTCATCTCCCTCCTGTGGTCTTCCCAAGTTGTTGTGCGTAAGAGCTAGTTATTTTGCTAACAAAATGATCAGTTCATTAATAAATCCTTGTTGTCGATGCTGTGAGTCCTTTGCCGATCCAGGGTCAGCTGGGAAAAAGGCACTGTGTTTTGTTCAGAATACCGAACAGATAATATAATGCACTCGTTCCTAACGTGATGCCTCATTTCGAAAGGAAAGAGCAACCAGAAGTTGAGATATTGTACACAAGAGGTGAGTTCTCAAATTGCATGAACATTACATTCTAAAGCACAGGAGAGAGCTTGCACGCATTTTTCTTCGCTTTTCATTGTACAGTTTTGTTTTATTTCATAGTACCACTATTCATGATAGACAATGAAAGCTTGATAGACAATGGAAAGTGTATATTCTAGATACTTTTTGTAAGGGTGCTAATGTAGCTGTTATGAATGGGCATTTTTAACCCTTGAAGGACAGGCCAAAGTGAATCTTTGACAAAGAGTGGCTTTAGGATTTTTCTTGGAATGTTTCAACCTACTTGCCCCACTTATAAGGCGTGCCAAGTACCGCAAATCTTTGACAAAAAGTGGCTCTAGGATTTTTCTTGAAATGTTTCAACGTACTATAGTGAGTAAGGCGTGCCAAGTACCGCATTGAGGTTGCAAAGTCAATGTACTATTCATTGATCAATTCTACATTCTGTGACTTCACAAACCTTGGGCAAGGAGTACGATTGATGCTTTATTTCAAGGAGATTTTTTATTCTCCCTTCGATTGCCCACTGGGCCAAAAGATGTTATTTAAAGATAAAGATTAAGATGGGATGATTATTCAATTGTTTAGTGGAACCATATCATGTACTTCATTTTAGTATTGAAAGTTTCTAATATAGAAGGAAGATGCAATTGTTGTCCACATTGTTCTAATACTAGAATTCAAGAAGATGCAAAATTGATTTTGTAAAACTATTTGTGCATCAAATTTGTCCTTCCATAATTTTGAAATTGATTCAAAGTCTTTAATATATTCATTCGAATATATTGAATTGTTGATTGACCAAAAGTAGTTACTTCCATTTTTGAGAGTGAAAAATAGTCATTTGTAAATCATTAAAGAATGTAGAAAAATATAACTTAAATGTAGAAAATAGGAACCTTGTAAAAAAAAATTGGGTATTAAGATGCTTTGTTAATTACAGTTATTGGATGTGAGCTTTCAAAGTAACCTTAATTTTTAGTTTGAGGACTAATGGTTTTAGAATTTAACACAAGCTTATTTTTTAATTTGACCTATTCATTTTTAGAGGTTAAATGCAATTTTTTTAGAGCTTGAGGAATCTAAATTCTTTCATGTTTAATACCTTTGCATGCCCATTTATTGAGTTTCAATTGACCCATTGAGGACAAAAGACACATGGATTTTAATCCCTAAAGGATCATTGTCCCCTTAGGGCACAAAATTAATTTTGGGTAGGTTCTTATAACTTCAATTTTTAGTGAAATGTTTTGAAACTTTCTCACAAGATAGAGAAGCTTCTTAACTTTGTAGAGGTATAATTTTTATTTCAATTGGTGCTTGGGAGAAAAAGTTATGCCATCCTAAATATAATTTTTGCGTTGTTCGGTAGAAAAAGAAATCTAATAAATTTTTTTTCTTATAAATCATTTTTTTTCTTCATGTAAATCTTTTATTCATTCCATTTGGATTAGTGATGTGAAAGTTACAAACAGTCTTGCTTTTCAAGCAACCTAAGCATCATTTAAAAAAAATAACTTACAAGATTCATTTTTGAATGCAATTTTTACAATTTTTCAAAAAAAATTATTTGACAAGGTTAAGTTTGCTTTCTTAAGCAATCTCACCATTGGGATTATTGTATTTCAATCCCATCTTAGAGCTATCAATGATTTAGTTTTTTTATTTAACAATTCTTTAAATAATAAAAATCAAGCATGTGTTTTTTTCTTTTAATTCCTAGACTTTTGATTCGATTCTTCATTACAATTTTTTTCCAATTCAAAGTCTTTAAGGTAGCCAACCTCATTCTGACCAGGGACCTATTCTCGTTATATAGGTTACTTTCTTTCTAATCAACAAGAGAAAAGCAGTGATTAATTATGGCACAAATCCCAATGCAGTCGTGGTGCATTACAATTGGCTGCAGTCTTGGACTCTTGGTCGATTTTGCAAGCAACCTATGGTTGGAAATAGGAAGACCTATATGACAAGAATAGGTCGAACAAAATCCTTGATTAAAAAATTCATAGTAATTATGTTTTGAGAAATAAAATTTTGCAAAAATATGGAATCCTTCTAAACTCTAATTCTGTACATGGGAAAATTTCTCCACTCCAAAAATTTGTGCTCCAAATATGCGTAATTGCTTAAATGGTCGGATTGAGGCCGGCTACCTTAGTGCAAAAAAATTCCACAAATAGCAATCAAAGTCATCTGAAATTGCAGTCTAGTGTTTAGGAAAATGTTTTTTTTCCAACTTTGAATGCTAATATCTTCTAATACATACAGTCGAACTTTATGAAATTTTTACCACATTATCTCAGACAAATAAAGTACAAGATCCTATGGTTAAAATTTTGTTTTTAATATTTTTTTGTATTTTTAGATGAATGTAGCACACATGGCAGTTTTGAGTAGTTCTTGACAAAAAATGACCTTGGTCCTTTAGGAATTAAATGACCAATTTGATCACTTGTATCAAGAAAAATGCAATCTAATTAGGAAATCTTTTTATATCATTAGATTGAATGAAAAACATTGCATGTATTGGTTCAATAAAAATATATTTGCAATGAAAGCAAAATCTCAAAGTTTATATTTATATCAATATATATATATTTATAGTTCTATATTATTCAAAACCATATAATCTCCATATTTAGAGTGATTGCATGTGTTGCTAAGAAATACATGAGGCTAAATATGGTTTTATCCATAATAGATCAAGCCATTACAAACCAACAATACAAATTTTAGATGATCAATATTCCAAGCATGTCTCGGCATACTTACAAATACTTTGTTTTTTTGAAGACTTTAATATTGATTTTCTAACTTTTGTGTGATTTTTTCTACAAATACTGCATGACTCTATGCATTTTACGAATGTTTTATTTCAAAAACTTATTTTTCTAGTTCACAAAATGGGCCATAGACAACAAATATTTCATTATACATTTATGAAAGAAAGTTTATCAATATAATTTTCAAAGATTAAAAAAATTGTATAGTTGATAAAAGGTATGAGATTTTCAAAATGCTCAAATTATAAATTTAGATACAGAAAATTCCACGTTTATAATTTTGTAAAAAGTGTTGTAAAATAAAAATCTCTTAATTTTACAACACTTTTTACAAAATTGAAATGTCAAAGTTAATGAAAGAAACCTTGATCTTCACATGTTTTTTTATTCACATCTAAAAATCAAGATAATTCAACTCCTCAAGAACTGAAGAATCCACTTTGAACTTTTTTGTAAATTTGAGTAGGTTCTACAAACTTCATTTTTTGAACTTGAGCATGAAATCATTATGATATTAAATCCCAATCATCATATTCTACATTTCTACATATGTGCATGCTGTTTATTCCTAAAAGATCAAACAATGTTTTTTGGCAGCATAGAAATTTTAGACAGCTCACTAAAACATAATTTTTATTTGTTTAGTTTTTAATTATCACATAGCATATGGACGAGGAGTAGCTTTAAGGTGCAACAATTTTTGTAACTTTTGACTAAATGGTTCAGAAGTTCTTGTATGATATATAGTTTCTTTCTCAACCCAAGCAACTCAAGCGACTAAAAAAAACACTTTTTTAAAAAACAAGAATTTGAAATTGATTTTTAAAGATTTTTGTATACATAGAAAGCTTCGAATCATTCCATTTTAATTAATGAACTGAAGTTTATGAGGAGTTTAGCTTACAGGCAGTTAAGGAATCTCTAATTCTAAAATAAATTTTGAAGTCCTTTATTTAATTCAATTTTCAATATTTTTGAAGAAAATAAAAACATTGGATGTAGATTGTAAAGTTTAAAAAAAATTTATTTTTGTCTTTATGCATTATGTCTTATAATTAGTAGCTATTTCACTCTAAAATCATAGAAAATATATTGAACAAGGTAAATAAAAGATCCTTGGTTAGCTTCATAAAAAAGAAACTAAATAAAGATGAGAATTTTAGAATTTTTTTTACTTAGAAAATTTTGGGGTAGTTTGAGATTTCAAAACACTAGAGTATTTTAGAAATTAATCCCTAAAGGTCATAGACTATGTTTTCACCAAAAATACTCCAAAATCGTCATTTCTACTACAAATACCAAATTTTTGAAAAAAAACATTTTTAGACACATGTAACCGTAGGATCTTGTAGTACATTGGTTTGAGAAGATGTGGAATTTTTTTAAGAAATTTACATTGTGTGGACTCAAGGGATGCACTTAGTTCTACTACAACAAATCACGTGCGAACAAGTGGTTTCTAATAAACTATAATTTCAACCTAAAATTTTGAGCATTGTTTAATAATGACTATAGGTTTCTATTGCCAAAATTTCCAACTCAAATAAAATATGAAATGATTTCTAGAAGAGGTTGAAAATGAACTAAAATGGCATGTTTTTCAACTCAAATAATTATAGAGAACACATTTAGATGACCATTGAATCAATATTTAACTCAAAATGAGCTTTCAATAGAGAGTCATTTTTAGGATTTTTTTGTTCATTTTTTAAACAATTTTTTCTTATATAATATAGAGGTGTGAAAGTTATTTTTTAGTTCTATAGTGTATTGTTTTACTTCAAAAATTTATAACTAATTATTATTAACAAATAAAAATATCAATAATTCAAAATATAAACTTTCAAAGTAGAAAAATCTATTCATCTGTTTATTTTTATTATTATTGCAAATTCAAAAAGTATATAAAGGATCCAAATTTTTGTTCGCATGTGGTTTCTAATGGGTACTCTAAGTGAACTTCCCCGAGTGTGTGGATTGCAAGATATTAGTGTTTGAAGTGACAAAAATCTTTTTTTTATCCCTAAAGAAACTCGGACAGTTGCACTTTACAAGGGCACATTTGTATGACAAAATGTCCAAATTGGTGGTTACTCTTTGGATTCATTCTTCAAGAGTCAAGACAAGTTGGTTATATACTTGAAAATGTTTAGATAATTTGGAATCATACAACATACAGGAAAAATTAGTAAGTAGAAAGAAGTAGAGAATGATTCAAAATACTAAATTGTTGACCATTTAGTTATGGACTTGAAAAATGTCAATCCCAATGGTTGTAATGTTGTAATAAACAATTTACACCTAATTTTTTAATTTTTTTTCAAAAATATTGAAAATTGAATTCAATAAAGGACTTCAAAGTTTATTTTAGAGTAGAGATTTATTAACTACGTGTAAACTACCTACAACTAAAACTCCTCATAACTTTCATTTCATAATTCAAAATGGAATGATTCAAGGCTTTTCACATGTAGATAAATCTAAAGAATCAATTTTTAATTTTTAATCTTAAAACAAGTGATTTTTAAAGAAGTTTTTTTTGTTGCCCAAATTGCCCTCTGAGCATTAAAAACAACATATCATACCATAACTTTTTGACTATGTAGTCAAAAGTTATGAAAATTGTTGGGCCTTAAAGCTACTCCTTGAGCACATATTATGTGAAAAATTCAAAGAAAAATAACAAAAATTCCATTTGTAGTGAGCTACCCAAAATCGCTATGTTGCCAAAAAATGCACTTTAATCCTTTATGGGTTAATTTATCAATTAATTGGAGGTGAAAGGCAAAAAGCCAGTGAGTCCATTCAATTAAGGTGGGTACACCAAAAATCACACCTTGCCTAAACCACCATCATCACTCTTTGTACATCTCCCAAATCAACATGTACTTATGTTGAAGAAACGATTTTAAAACATCTACCAAAAAAACTTTGGCCCTTCATAACTTTTGCATACGGTATCCAAATGTTGCACTCTTTGGTGCATTGGAACCTGCTGCTACTTGCCAACAAGAAAATATGAAAATTTGACCAGCTAATAAATACTGGCACAGTAGCAAAAAGTGGCGGTTTAGGGGGTACCCACCTTAGGAAGTTAGGATCTGAAGTTGAAAAGCGATCATTTCTGGTTTTTTTTATATGTAAAGCATTATCCTTGCAGAGTTTTCATTCACCCACGGCACAAGAAAAAGCTAAAGGCATTTGCCTACAAGGAAAAATTGCTGTCAATTTTTACCAGTATAGTAGAACCACCTATTACCAACCAGACATCAATAACCAATCTGTACGGTGCATTTATTTCCAACCAAGGTTGGTACAGATTCCAACCATAGTTTTAAATGTGATTTTTTCTCTTTTGCAAGGTTGGCACTATAAAGTCATGACATTTGGCCAATACTTAGATCACACAAGGTTAGTACATTTTTGTAAGAGCTCATAAACATGAAGACACAAGTCAGTCAAGTAGATAGCAGAAGTCAATGTCTGGAGCAAACTAAGGTAACATGCTCTTAAAGCAACCATTTAAGGGCTGGTCTGCCTTCTTCATAGGCTTTGGTGGACAGAAATATTTTTAGATCATTTTTCAAAGAAAGAAAAATAGATGTGGGACCTAACACAAGTGGTTTTATATTTTTTCAAGCGTTTTTGAATTACTTACAAATTTCCAAAGATTCGAGGCATAGACACCTATTTGTGACCATAGTTCTTCCAAAATCCGTCCACTTACAACTTATAAAGAGATGTGTGAAAATCAAAGACAATGATTGCCTTCTGCAATAAAAAATTTAATTTTTGCTCCATGCATTCAGTTGCTAAAGTGGTTTATTTAAAGATCACCCCATCTCCATTCTCCACCTAAAAATAGGGGCGGTTTGAAGAAAATGGGTGCTTTTAGAGCATACTACTTTAGAACCGTGGAAAATCATTAGGTTTGTTTACAGTTAAGAGTGTTTGAAGTGCAGCTTTGTCATCCTTTGAATCTCATAAATGATTCCCTTTGTGTAAAAGCTACCACACATGGTTGAATGTGGACTAAGGTGACTACACCTAAATGTTGCACGCTACCTAAAATTCCACATTACAGATTGGCTTGCCTAAAATGTACGCCCAATCATTTTTCATGAGAATCTATGATTGTTTTTAGGAACACCTATTTTCAGCACTTTGAAAATTTATAGTTTATTCATACGGTGTCCAAAAAATGCATTCTAAGGGAATCTAGAATTCCCTTTTTCCTTACCAAGAGGACTCTACCAAAAAAAATCCAAAAATAATAATGGGAACCATGCTGAATTGCCTCGGGGAGGTCACTTCCCCTTATGTTTTGTAACCACGTGCGTTAACCACCTATTTGTTTGGAGGCTATTTACTTAGTAATCATGATTTTAAAGGACCCTTTTAGTAGAAAAAAAGCTACTTGGTCTTAATTTTAAGCACCCTATAGGTAATTATAAATGAAAATCTAACTTAATTTTTGGCACGCTATAGTATTTATAAACTTTAGGAATTTTGTTTTTTTGATAATGAAGGATTTTTGGGTGAATGTTGGGCATAAAAATATGCAACATACATAAAAAATTAGGATCAAACTTAACCCTTAACTTTCTGAACGACCAGAATGTGGTCAATTTGTTTTTTGAAGTACTTTTTCTATTATTAAAAATATTAAAATGAAGTTGCACTTGAAGTGATGCTTTGAAGAATCAAGTTGGTCATCTTTATATGCGGTTAGATTTACATAATAAGCTATTGTTTTGTTTTTTTTAAATCCCAAAGCATAGGTGGTTGGAAGCTTGGGCAAAAAAGTCAATAGATTGGGGGGATTTGGCCAATGTAAGCATAGCACATGAAAGGATAAGCCTAGCTTGTAAATGGTGTTTTGACCTTTGAAATGCACATTTTGATTCAATTTTCATTCTTTTAATAAATAAAAATTTCACATTATGTCTTTTGGGCTATCCTTTAATTTCATCAATTGTTTCTTATCATTGGAATTCTCATCGCTTTATTATCTAATTGACATTTCATATTACACTCACTAAAATATTTAATTTGAAAATGTTGGTGTATCAAGGTCATGGCTAAATTTGAGATTCAAAACAAGGAGCTAGGAGGTACCAAAATACACTAAGAAAGCATCTTTGATGATTCATTTTTAACAAATCTTCTTGTATAAAGCGTTAAATAGTTAAAACATAATATTTTTCATTCATCTTTTAGAAGGACTAAGGATTATACTCATCCTAAAATAAATTTTTTTTGCTTCTATGATTTTATTCACACTAATTTATATCTACTTTTTTTTTAAATCAAATTTTTTTTCAATACCCTAATTTATATATAATGATGTTTCAAGAATTAAATCCAGGCTAAAATAGATTTACATCATTTATAAATTTTTGCTCCAATGAATAAATTTCACCCTATAGTTTAACTCACGTGGTTTTCTACGTTTCGCAGAGTGACCTCCCCGAGTGAATTGCTTATTAGGTGTAGTTACCTTACATCAGAGTGAGGGTGTCCCCGTCCTTTAGCAACCGGAACTTACTCCCTACCAACTGTTAAAAAACGGGTTTTAATTTCTCGACTCCAATTGGATCCCAACCCACGTAGAGAGAGTGCTGGAGTTGACAGACCATGTGAACCCTCTCTCGCCGGTGCACATAGGATCGTTTTCTTAAGGTAGGCACCCCCCAAATGGCACCTGACCTTAAAGTGCCATCTACAAGATGTGTACATTTCCAAAATCAGTTATGTACTTATTTGGATGGAGCGCTTTTAGAAACAAACTTTGACCCTTAATAACTTTTGCATACGGTGTCCAAATGCCACGTTCTCTGGTGCGTTGGAACCTCCTTTCACTTGCCAACAAGAATACATGAAAATTTGACCAGTTTAATAGTAGTAATTAGGCTCAGTAGCAAAAAGTGGCGGTTTTGGGTGTACCCACCTTAGTACGAGACTGGTTTCGTTTTGGTTTGACTCGGGGAGTTGTTCTAAATTAATTTCATCAGCAGCACTTCATGACTTTTGATCATGGATGTTGATACCAATTTTCAAAAGGGTTGAACACACCTGTCCAGCGGTTGACAATTGCAGAACTGAGGTCTAGCCAGCACCTGCAGAGATCGGCTCTTGGTGGTGGGTTTTGTCACTTCAATCAGTGTCCATCAACATTGAGTTTTGTGGCATCGTAGTTGGATGAAGTAATTGCACGAGAGTAATTGGATGTGTTACCGATCCGAGGTAGGAAAAGTTTCAGAAGAAACAGTATAGTAACTTAGAACCACCCATTGTTGACCACTTAAGTGATTTGTGCATGTTTTGGAGCAGTATGAGGCATGTAAATAATCTGCCACGTAGGAAGATAGAAATCAAGGGGATTGCGATTTTTTTTTGTAGTTTTATGCCTTGAATTGAAATTACTATGAATTTTGAAAGCTGTCAGCTGGTCCAAACCTACAGCTGACATATAGAGTCTTCTAATGCCGATCATTCAAGAACTATTTTATGCTCATTGCTTTGGGACACTGTGTCATGACTCAATTAGTCTTAACTTTGAAAAGGAGAAAACAAAACATTCAAAGCTTGGGTTGAAAATTTATTGCAACCTTGGTTGGACATAGTACACCCTACAGGTTGGGGATGAGTCCCTGGTCGACAATGAGTGGTTCTACCATAATTGGTTGATGTAAAGATATCCATTTAATTTATAACAATTCAGGTGGTGTCTTAAATGAGGAGTTAAATACAAAGATTATACAACATTCATATAGGGAATTTTGTTAAAATGACGTTATTTAGTACGTCATTGTCAGATTGCACAGTCTAAACCTTAAAAGTGTCATCTATGACAAGTATAGATTTCAAATTGTGCAGTCTACACCGTAAAAGTGTCAAATTTTGCGGAATGGTGCCATTTTAATGAAGTTCCGGGCCACTCATGTTCACCTCCTTGAAAAACACATAAAAAAGTATTCCATTGTATTATTGTGGCTACAGTTTCCGACCCTCGAGGATTGAAGAAGTATCAATATTTTTTTAATAAGGATAGAAAAATAGTATTAAAAATAATAGGAAGTGAAATCGTATTTTTTGACAAAGTAAAAATTAGTAATGAATTATTAAATTGATCTATCCTAAAGCCCATAAGTGTCATTGGGTCCTCCAAAATCAATAGAAAGTAAATCTTTAACCTCTAGAGCACTAAATTGCATTTTTTGGCACGGGATTTGGCAATATAGCAATTTTGGGCAGCTCACTACGAATGGAGTTTCTGTTGTTTTTTCTTTGAAATTTTCACACAATATGTCCCCGAGGAGTAGCTTTAAGGCCCAACAATTTTCACAACTTTTGACTACATGGTTAAAAAGTTATGGTATGATATGTTGTTTTCATTGATGGGAGGGCAGCCTAGGTAGCAAAAAAAACTTCTTGAAAATTCACTTTTTTTAAAATTAAAATTTGAAATTGGTTCTCTAGATCTTTATGTACATGGAAAACTTTGAATAATTCCATTTGGATTAATGAGATAAAAGTTATGGAAGTTTAAGTTTGTGGATAGTTGTGGAATCTCTACTTTAAGATAAAATTTGAAGCTCTTTATTTTATTTTATTTTAAATTTTTTTGAAAAAACAAACAAACATTAGGTGTAGACTGTTTACTGCAATATTACAACCTTTGGGATTGGGATTTTTCAATTTCATGAATAAATTATTAACAATTTAGTGTTTTGAATCATTTTTTATTTCTTTCTACTTACTATTTTTTCCTATATGTTGTACAATTCCAAATGATCTAAAAATTTTCAAGCATGTTGCCAGCTTGCATAACATTCAAGAGCTGTGAGAGCAGCTGCCTTCCCTCTGACGGAATGATGTGGAATATTCCACACCCAACATTAGCTAATAAGCCACGCGTCAATAATGTCAGACTTCTGCTCAGTGCCAAGGTCATGACTGCACAATCAGGTTACTGGGAAATTGAACACCCCCAATTCAGGCAATAAATAAAAAAACAGCTTTAAACCAATCAATTCATTGTGGTCAGTAATTTCACTATTTGAATTCAGTCACATTGTTTTGTTAGCCATTCATGCTCTGTGATTTGGAATTAGAAGACAATTATTTATGTACATATGGGGTGGTAGGAGGTAGAACAACCCATGTGGGATATGTAATTTAGAGTTTGTAATTTCTCAACCGCTCATAGTTAAGTCTAAAGTAGGAATTGTGTTAAAACTATAATTTCAGACCTCATTTAGGCATAGTAAAATAACTTTTTCCAAAATACTTTGAACTAAAATAAGTTGGAGAATCAAGTTAAATTTCATTTCCAAAAATCCGTTTGAGATTTTAATCTTCCACTCAAAAGTTATAGACAAATTTCATAGAGGGGTTTGAAAGGATTTTTTTTTGACATTTTCATACATCCTCTGTGAAATTTGTCCATAACTTTTGATTGGAAGATCTAAATTTAAAAAGGATTTTTGGAGATGAAACTTAGCTTGATTCCCCACATTTTTTTAGTTCAAATTCTTTTGAAAAAAGGTATTCCACTATGCCTAAATGAGGTCTGAAATTATAATTTTAACACAATTCCTACTTTAGACTTAACTATGAGCGGTTGAGAAATTACAAACTCTAAATTACATATCCCACATGGGTTGTTCTATCTCCTACCACCCCAAGTTTACATAAAGAGCTTTTCTTTTCTACTAAAACAATCAAAATAAATTATTGATGGCAAATGGTTAGAGTTATTTGGTAGAATACTCAATGAATTCTTTGGATTCTGACAGACTATCTATTTTATAATTATTTGTTTGTATATTTTGTCCTAGAATTAGCCCAAAAAAAAGATCGCACCATAAATGTACTGCCATTGTCTCGGTCCTGAAGCTTACATTAATAATATGTGGATGCATTTCGTGGATGAAGACTTCAGAGAGGCAAAGGCAGCCTCTCTGAAGGCTCTTGAATGTTATGTGCCTCCAAGAATGAATCTAGAGAGTGACCACCATTTTGGGCATTTTTTCATACACCTGTGACCATCTGAAGTGCAGCTGCCCGATTTTTGCAGGGCCAAAAAAAGTTTTTTTCAAATTCAAATGCTAATAACTTGCAATCTACATGGTGGAAATTCCTGAAATTTTTTTCACATGTTCTCAAATTATTTTACTACAAGATCCTAGGGTCACATGTGTTAAAAAAAAATTTAATTTTTTTTTTGGTACTTGTCCTAGAAATGGCAGTTTTGGAGCGTTTTGGTTAAAACATAGTCAAAAATCTTTAGGGGTTAATGGTCACAATAAATTTCTAAAATAGTCACAATGACAAGGCCCTCAATTAGACACAAGTTCTTCAATAGTTTTTGTATCCAAAAAGGGTGATTGCAAGAAAGACCTATTGATTCTATTGCATTACCTCCATTAATTGTGATTTTTTTCTTGAATTTAAAATTAGAAAAAGCAATGTTAAAAAAGAAACAAGTAATTGACGCTAATGTGTAGACCTTTAATAAAATTTCCCTTGAAGAAGATCAAATATAGACTAATTTTCTAAGTAAAAGAACTAAATACGTGCATATTATGTAAACATAGGAAAATGATTCTACAAAATTAAACAAAAAACCATAATTTGCAACAACTCTATTGAGATGGTCAATCCCTCCAAAAGAACTTTGCAATGACCCAATCCATTTTTCCTTGTCAAAGTGCTTACCAAGAGAAGTTAATCTTGAAAAATTTGATACAATATGAATTATAGAGTTAATTATCTATAAAATTCAATTGAACATAACATAGTTGCTAGTCTCTTAGAAGATTGTCCCCTCAAATCTCAACTCCAAACTCCTTAGAATGGATACTTAGTAGTACACCCAAGAGTACACCAAATCCCTAAAATTGAAAATGTGATATATTTTTAAAAATTGGTATTACCTTCACATTCATTTTAGAAAATAATAATTTTTATAATATATGTTTCAAATGGCCATACCCACCTTCACTATGAATTTCAATACTTCATAGTCATTGAATTATTTTCAAAGTTGTGCTTGAAAGACGCTTTGGCATACTAAGTCACTAAGTGTAATGGAAAATAGTACAAGTCTTCCTTTCAATCAATCAAATGTGCATGACTCTATTATGGCCACTAAGACATTCTTCAAAGCAATCACTCACATGCCTAAAAGTACTATTATCACATCATAAAAATAACTATTCTTCAATTATTCAAAAATGAGAGACATTTAGACTTTTAACATGGCCATGATGGGTCATTTGGCTAGAGTGGTGGAAGTAGATAGGTAGCTACAATAGGTTCAATAGGATAGTTTATTTTAATTCACTTACATCAATTAGTGTATTTTATGTAAAATTTATTTGAATCTTTCTAAAATACTTGGCTAACCAGTGCCATTTCAAGAACTAAAATTGACTCTACTCTAGCATTTTCTCCAAAGGTCACGTTCCCACTATCAAATTTCTTTCAGAATTCTTTCTCTCTATAGGGAAGCCATTTTTTTATGCTTCCTTTTCTATTGGTGAGAATGCGGGCTCTAAAAACACCTCAGTCTTGGATTTCTGCCAACTTAATGAAATTGACATTTTATTTTATATTCCTACTCATTTGTAAAAGATATTTCGTTAAAATGGCGGCATTCACAAGCCTTTTTTCCATTCAATTTCTAGGGTAGGTATAGATTTTCAGACCGCACTGTGTGAACCTAAAAGTGCATAGTTTGTGGATTACCGCCATTTTAATAAAATATCCGTTTTTTTATGTTTTGTTTGTGTTACTCCCGGAGGATGTCTGTCCCACGTGAACATTTTACCATCTCAAGAGAACGTGATTGATAAAATAGTAGAGTTCAGTGCTTGCAATTCCATCTCCTCATTCACGCAAATTATGCTACTGAAACAGACACATCTAGGCTCTCAGTACGTGACGGTCACTCTCAACCAGCTGACGTCGCAAGGGAGACGAGCCATCATTAGCGGTGAAATTCTTGTGAGAGTTAGCTTGCAAGATAGAGTCGAAGTCTCATGATCTCGAGTATGAGCCTAGCTATATGATTTGCAGAATGGAATCACAATCGTGGCTGACCACGTTGGACTTCGAACCTCAAGTAACAGTTACGAGAACCAAACTCATGTGATGCTCGTACATCTACAGACGTCCTAGAAAGTGCATCACATCTATCGGTTCCAGGACTCGGAGAGTCAACACGAATGTTGGCAATGACTCAGCTGATATCGAGGAAGACCCTCTAACGGATCACCTCGTCTTTTTTTTCTGATCTTTTCTGATCTCCCCTGATCGAGGCACAAAATGACAAGTTCCAACTTCCACGCCTCTGGCTATTGGGAGTGCATGTGGGACCACGTACCCCATAGGAAAAGAAAAAGAAAAAGAAAAAGAAAAAAGAAAATTTAAAGCTCATGCTGTGCACCTGGGAGTGTACTAGCTAGACTGGTACAGTAGGTATTCTGCATATGGCATTAAATCCTCCACCGCACGAGGGTTGCTGTCCAGGTCCTCTTGCCACTCGATAGCCTTTCTGGCTTTCTCACCACAGAAATGAAAGTCACTGACTCTAGAAAGTTTTTCGAATCACATTGACATCTAGCTACAGATACCGGGGATCATATTGCATCATATGTAGTTACCCGCATTATATCAATTTCACGTGTATCATGTATCATTCTTCTTTCCACCCACCAAGGCTAAATTTTTACATACGTGATCGCCATTGTCTTTAGGAAGGCAAAATTTCAAGAAACTGGCAGATTCCCAGATCCAGTCAGAGCTATACCACTAATACCAGTCCTAGTTTTCTGGAGCAATATTGTGCAGTTGAATGTCACGTTTTTGGCACTGCAAAACACGCCATTCCAACGAGTACGCACCAGCATTCAGACAATAATGTGGAAGTCTTAAGTTTGTACCGGTGTCGATCGAGCCAGCAGGTAGCGCTCAATTTGCTTCTGCAAAGACGAATTGAGCTGCGTCAATATTTTAACTCGTTTAAACGGGAAAAGTAGCTTGAGAAGTTCCATATTTCTGTGATGTGCCGGGGCAATCACTTTGACCACGATACTAGGTCCGTGTTACCAGGACCGGATTATTTGTTGTGGCTTAAAAGGTTGAATGGTTGATTACATAGAACCTGTCGTGCCTGTTGCAGTGTGCAACGGTGCAAGTTGCTGATGTACATACCGATTCATACAATCGAGACGACGGATGTGACTCCGAGAATCTCTATCCCAATGCCATATAGTTATAGAAAGAAGGAGGATCTTTGGAGATCAGATGCCGCACCTATTCACGGGGCGGCCAGTGATTTCGGCCCCGCTGGAATTACACCTATCTATGGCCGGCTTGGCTTTTGACTTCGGGGATCTGAAAGTCAATAAAAGGTTATTCATGCAAGCTCGGGAACGTAAAAATGGACCGAACCCACCTGCTCTTGTATGTGGCGCGGTGGGGTTTCAACGAACGCCAAGGTAAGGCATCATTGGTGAATCTCATTGTGCCATTGGGGTCCAGTTACACTGCCAATTCACTTTCAATTCCCCGGCGTCAGTCGACTCAATAGCACAATGAGACCATCATGAGCATTGACTGGTTGCATGCATGGCATGTGAATGGCGTGAAACAGTGGCCAGTTCCCCCTCAAATGTGTGGACTAGTAATCTGGCGATGGAGACACATGATGTCCCTGCATCGGCTCATTTGGCAAATTGGTATTGGTCCAAAAGAGCACAAGGACTATTAATTTCCATTTCGTTTGCATTGACTGCCATATGAGCAGTGCGTAGGAGGAGTAGCAGCAGCTACACGTCACTCGTTCCTCTTTATGCAACACTCTATTTGCATGGACCTCAGATTTCCCTTTCGATGTAGACGTCAAGGTTGGTCCAAAGACCTTCGGTGGTGCACGGTGCTGTGGTTGACCAACCATGGCACCGTGATTTCCTGATTTTCGAAAGAGACGATTCATCTGCAGTTACAGACCAAATCTTTTTCGACTGCAAAGCAAATTCGTTACAGTCCCGATAAAAAGGGACCAAGGCAGGGCTCGAGGACTCACAGGGAATTATGCGTTGAACTTCCTCCTTTGTTCCCCTGGGAGGATATATGCCACAAGAGCCTTCAAGGAGTTAGTACGGCGTTACTACCACCCGGAATCGATCAATCATAGTACCCCTCAAATTCATGCAGGTGTATGAATCCCTTGATTGTTGCCCAGTAATTGGGAAAATATCGCCTTCTAGCTAGTGAGCTCCTCGCTCAATGATTTGAGGATCAAGCTTGTACAAACATTTGTACACCAACATTCATGGTCCTCGGGAATGGAATGCAAACTTTCAAATTCGACATTCACAACCTGGGTGGTCGACAACAGCGTCATACAGCAGATTAAAATTCACAGCTAGAATTCAACATTTAGAAAAAGGACTTAAACCCATGAAAAGTGGTACTTTCTTAACGCCTCCTAAAACCCAAGAAACTTTTTCATGGATTCGTGTCCACTTTCGTTGTGTGTTGCATCCTACCTGTGATCGAAGAAGGCTTGCCATATAATTCCCCTCCCTTTCCCAGTCGCGAATGATTCCTTGCTTGCGCATCTTCTTCAGAACGAGCAATCTATTGGGAATCTCCGTTCGTTCCCAGAAAGAAGAGCCTCGCATATACGAATACTTCAAGAAAGCATTCGCCGCATCCCCCTCGCTAGCCTGGACCCCGGAGCGGAGGAGGGAGGCCATCATCAGCCGCCAGCGCCTCCCGAGGCCGGAAAAAGAAACCCCAAAGAATCCTGCATGCAGGTCGGTCAGGAACCAGCTAACAGCGCGGTATAATTAGGCAGGCACAGGAGCCTCCCCGGCAAACCAGCGCCAACTTCCTAACACGCTGCGTCATTGGTCGGAGCTTCGGAGGGAGACACCTAGCGCTCATCAGTTTCCATTCCATCCCTGCAACAATTGCGAGTAATTCGTCCCTTTTCAAAGGATAAAAGCCAAGGCGGGTAATTGATTAATTAATCCTTTTTTTTTTTCTATTACTTGAAATAGGTTTGGGGCGACAGTAGACCGCTACGTTTGAATAATGGCAGGCTGCCTGTCATCACCGGGGACGGATGCGGCGCGTTCGGCCGGGCGGGGCCTGCAATTGACGCGTTCTGATGATGAGGAAGCTTGCCGAAATAAGGAGGTTCGGCCGTTGATGCCTCGGTTTTTTTCCATGTTTTTTTTTGGCAGTCATCGATGGATGCCTGGATGGCTTCCTGCTAAATTCCCCTCGTCATGTGCCAACCTTCTGGGGCCCGGGAATCCGCGGCATCTCAGGAATAGGAAACTCCAGAATAGCCTCCCGCTCAGCCCTGGAAGAGCCGAGGACACTAGGACAGACCTAGGACCGTATTTTTAATTCTTTTCGGGTGTTGATTTCTACTTATTGGAGGAGGGTTTTTTATTAGTTTTCGAGGACTTTCAGTATAAATTGATTTACTGCATTTTTCTTTTGAAAATTCGGGCACTGGTGGAGCCTGTTCTTTCGTTTTTTGGCTTTTGGCGGTGCATGTATTTTCACTGTTCAGCATGAGTTTTTTGTTGTTTTTCCTGAGATTGTAAGATTGTGAGATTGTTTCTACTCAGAGTTACAAATGGACAAATTCTCTTGCTGCGCTTGCCTGGAGACTGATGATAAGAGCGAGCGGATGTTTGAGCTAGTTCAACAGTCGCACTCGAATTCTTTGCTCGTGCCGAGTGGCCAGGGAGGATTGACCCCTGTATTACCCCATCAAAGGGTAAATGTAAAAATTGCCCCCTATTTTGTGCCGCTTAAATTTTGTATTTCTTCACGCCTCCAAACTAATTTGGGGCCTCTAATTGCAAATATGAATTCAAAATTTAAATTTTTTATCATGTGCAACAAATAAAAAATTCCAATGTTTTCTGCATGGGTAAAACACGGGGCAATACAAGGGTCAATCCTCCCTAGCCATGCCAAGTACACTAAATTACCGCCTTGGTGATAAGTGCTTTGCCGAAGTCACGCTGTTATTTTGAAGTAGCGGAGACTAGTGTGCCTTGTGTCGTTGCCACAACCAAAATAAAAAGTAAAAGTAGTTTTTTAATTCATAATAAAAACTTTGAAATTCAATAACTTTCACATAGTCCGTGCACACCACAAAACAAAGTCCATGCACCCATCCTTGCCAAGGGCTTTTCAACGGTACCAAAAATTCAACTAGGGGACACACATTTTAGGATATATCACCTTAACACAAAAAATAAAAATAAAAATAAAATATTGTATTGTATTGTTCTTATTTTATTTTAATTTGTATTAAAACTATGGTGCTAATTTTTCATGCTCACTAATAGCTGTATATAATCTATGGCTTCAACTCTTATAAAATAAAATAAATATTGTTAGAACCAATTCATTCCAATTCTTATTTAATCCCTAAAGTTCCTTAACTATGTTTTCACCAAAAACACTTCCAAACTGCCAGTTCTAGTATGGAGCACAAATACCATTTGGGGGGGGAAGGGGGGGGGGACATTTTTGAGCACATGTAACCCATAAGATCTTGTATAACGCTATTTTGAGAAGATGTGGAAAAAAAATTCAGAAATGTGCATCATGTGGATTGTAAGACATTAGCATTTGAAATGAAAAAAATCATTTTTTTGGCCTTTCAAAAAATCAAGAAGCTGCACTTTGCAAGGTCACATTTGTATGAAAAAATGTCCAAAATGGTGGTGCCTCTTTGGATTCATCCTTCAAGGCAAGTTAGATACATGCTTGAAAAAATTCAAATCATTTGGAATTGTACAACATATAAGAAAAAATAATAATTAGAAAGAAGTAGAAAATAATTTAAAATACTAAATTGTTGAGAATTTAGATATGGGATCAAAAAATTCCAATCTCAATGGTTGTCATGTTGCAATAAAAAATCTACATCTTATGAGCGGGTTTTTTTAAATATTAAAAATTGAGTAAAATGAAGGACTTCAAAGTTTATTTTAGAATAGAGAATCCATAATTGCCCGCAAACAAAAACCGAAACAAAAACTCCTCATAAATTTTGACTCATTGATAAAAAATCAAATGACTAAAAGCTTTCCACTTATATATAAATCTAGAAAAAAAAATTCAAGTTTTTGTTTCTAAGAAAAGTAATTTTTATAATCTATCTAGATTGCCTTGGCTGAGAAAAAAACATTTGCATTTCACACAATAATTTTTGAACCATAATTTTTGAATCATGTAGTAAAAAATTATGAAATTTTTTGGGCCTTCAAGAAAAACTTCATTTATATATTGTATGAAAATTTCAAAAAATAAAAAATAAATTCTATTGCTATGTCGCCTAAGATTGCTATGTTGCTCCAAAACAAAGTTTGGTCTTTCAGGGGTTAAATTTCATTTCTTGATTATTATCATATTTTTTTTATTCTCTAATATTTACAACAAAGAGAAAACTTTTTCCTTTACACTTTGCGTAATGGTTTCATCACGTGCATGATTTCTTTCCATGTTACATATATGTGGGTGCACATGGCATTTATTCTTGTCTATTGCCTTCTTCTTGAATTGTTTTAATTGTGTGTCTATATTGTTTTGATCAATGTCCAAGAATTCCATATCTAGTACCAAAATTGTTGTCTCAGTTCTTTTATTGATTTAGAGTTTTGTTCAGAACTTTCTTTCAGACTTTCATTACTGAATTCATTGAAACATTACATGTTTTTCAGCCTTTGTGAAGGGTTACGAGATCCTCTAGGATTCCCATACTCTGGAACTATCTGGAACTGAACAACAGTAGGTGCCTGACGTGGCAAAGAGACTGCCACGTCATATTATTATTAAAAAAAATCATTTTAAAAAATCATATTTTTTCATATTTTTTTCCATATTTTATTTTATTTTAAGATTTTATTTTATTTTTAAAAAAAAATTGACAACAATTATTCTTTAATTGCTAGAGAAACAACATCGGGAACAGTCCCAAAATGGCCTTCCAGACCCCCCAAAAACATCTAATGAGTATTTTCCTCTACTGCTCTTAGACTTTTGGATGTAGAGGAGGTGTTTAGAATAAGTTGCTCCAACTTGCCCAAAAAACTTCAGGGATTGTAACCGAGATCATAAACACTTTTGATTTGGATAGATAATTGGCAATGTTTTTTTCCCCTTTAATTCCTACAAAGGGGATACATGTTTTCAAATGTTCCGCTTAAAGTTTACTTCAAGTATAATCCTACTTGCAATTCTAATTACCGTACGTTGGGGTCAGATTCATTACACCTTGTACGAAATCATTTATTTGGAGGTCAAATATTCTTTCTTTAACTTGATTTAGAATTTTTAGGATTTCATTTCACAAGATTTGAAATATTTCAAAACCTTTAGCAAGGTCCTCATAAGTTTACCGTGGTACTCAAGGCTTTATCAAATTTTTTGTGACCTTTAGTAGTAGGGTCCTCCCAACTCAGTAAGTTAGTAGAAGGATTGATTAAGTTTTAGTCCTTTTCAATGAACCAAGTCTTTCTTTGAGGGGGAAAGGACTAAGCTTAGTAAGCTTATATATTCCATGAATTTTTATATTTGTAAAGCAATCACTTTAGTATGCATATTGTTTTTCATACTTCATCAGGTTTTCTTTAGGATATAAATTTATTTTATTAATATTTTCCACACTATTCAATTATGCCACATTATAATTTTGGAAAATTTCATTACATGCCATATTTAGTTATCTTTTTAATTATTTTTTAACAAATTCGACCGGAGCATAGGATATTTGTATTTCACTGAAAATTTATCCTTTAATGGATATCACCAAATTCACTCATGGTCGCAACAACTATAAGGTAGGCACACCCAAATGGCACCTGATCTTAAAGCGCCATCTACAGGTTGTGTGCATTTCCAAAATCAGTTATGTACCTATTTGGATGGAGTGCTTTTAGAAACAAACTTTGACCCTTAATAACTTTTGCATACGATGTCCAAATGCCACGTTCTCTGGAGCGTTGGAACCTCCTTTCATTTGCCAACAAGAATATATGAAAATTTGACCAGTCTAATAGTAGTAACTAAGCTCAATAGCAAAAAGTGGCGGTTTTGGGTGTACCCACCTTAGCTAGAATCAATGTGAACATGTGAATTGACCATCAATACATTGATACACCTTATAATGTTAATAAGAGCTCAAAATTAGTGTTACCACAAAAAATCAACTTTAATTTTGTGGAAATTAATACAATATAGTAATAATTCAGCTTCTTCTAAATTATGCCTTCTGAGTCCCAAGCTGCAGAATTTAGAAACAGACCTATACTCCTATGCTATTGAGTCCTTTTTTCTCTCAGCTTTAGAATAAAAACACTATAAAACCCCAAATAAACGACCCTCTGAAATTAGTAGAGACCAGACACTGCAGCCAACCATTCAGGTAGCATAATTTGTACATTATAATTGAAATTTTCACCTCAGTATATATCAGTGTATCACATTTTATCCTCCAGATCACACCACTGCTTATGCTCCACCATGGAACATGTCTTGCTTCTTTTTGGCTTGAAGGTACAATTTATCCTGATAATTGATATGCTGTAGGAGCAGGATTTTATTTTATTATTTTTTAAACAAATGAAACAGAATTCAGGAGCAGGATTTACTCTACAACCCCCTACCCACGAGCCCAATTAAATTTGTTTATTTATTGAAGAACAAAAATAGAAATGTCTTGTTTACCATTATTTGAACATGACTGCTGGACTTCAATAATAAACTCTAGTAAAAATATTATTCAATTCCCCCTTGCAAAGGAGGGCAAATTCTAGTACACTTTCCTTGGAAGTCTGGACAGAATACGTAATGATTATCAACATGATGGTGATATAAGGTCCAGGCACCCATTCCCAACACTGTATTGTACATGATCAAACCAATCTCAAAAATATGTAGATATAGGAAGTCTGAAACGGACAGCTTGCGTACATGAATGCGAAAACAATTTGGGGTAAGGTGGAAGCACCCAAAACCATCACTTTAAGGAATTCAGCATACTTGGAGGCATCATTTCAAAAAAATAAAAAAATTCTGATGTTAGCGAGAGAAAATCATGAATTTTCCAAAAAAAATTAGATTTTTTGGATGTGAAATGTAATTTTTATGATTTTTTGAAGTTGCGGGTCTCTAGACCACTGAATCTGTCCTATAGGTGCACCCAAAACTGAACCCTGCGGAAATCAGCTCTTAAGCCAGTCAGATATTGGTAAGTGTTCTTCAAATATGTCAGCCAATTAAAGCCAAGCATTTGGCTGACGGATTAACTAAAGTCTAGGGACATAATTGGATGAGTCTAGGGTCCATGGCAAGGTACAGGGACGGGAATGGGTGTTTTCACCTTACATCATGTATTCAAACTTCAGAAATTCATAGCATATTCATACCATGCATATTAAAAAAAATTTAATTTTTAAAAAATTTTAAAATTTAAAATTTAAAATTTAAAATTGTCAGTATGTTAAAAAAAAAATTCTCAAGTGTTGATTTCCACACCTCAAAGGATGTATAATTGCTTAAAGTGATGGAAATAGGTAGTTCCACCTTATACACTAGTAGAAGGGTGATCTTTGGGCACCATTGAATAGTATCAAAGTGTGATGCTTAACCCCTAAAGTTCCGTGACTATGTTTTCACTGAAAATGCTCAAGAACTGCCATTTTTAGTACAAGTACCAAATTTTTGAAAAAAAACTTTTTTTTGACTCATGTAACCGTAGGATCTTGTAGTATGCTGACTTGAGAATATGTGGTAAAAATTTCAGAAATTTCCACCACGTGGATTGCAAGATATAAGCATTCAAAATCACTGAAATCATTTTTTGACCCCTGCAAAAAACCGGGCAGCTGCACTTCAAAAGCTCACTTTTCTATGAAAAAATGTCCAAAATGGTGGTGCTTCTTTGGATTCTTTTTCCTAAACAAGTTGGCTACATGCTTGAAAAATTTCACATCATTTGGAATTGTACAACATATAGGAAAAAAATAGTAAGTAGAATGAAGTAGAGAATGATTCAAAATACTAAATTGTTAAGAATTTAGATATGAAATTGAAAAATGCCAATCCCAATGGTTGAAATGTTGTATTAAACAATCTACATCCTATGATTTTATTTTTTTCAAAAAATATTGAAAATTGAGTAAGATAAAAGACTTCAAAGTTTATTTTAGAGTAGAGATTCCAAAACTGCCCGCAAACTAAAACTCCTCATAACTTTTGACTCATTGGTCAAAATGGAATGATTAAAAGCTTTCCACGTATAGATAGCTCTGGAAAACCAGTTTCAAATTTTTATTTCTGAAAAAAGTGATTTTTTTTTATCTGCCCTAACTGCCCGGCTGAGAAAAAAAGCAACATATTAGGCCATAACTTTTGACTCGTACTTCCAAATGTCATAAAATTTAGTTCAAATGAAAGGTACTCCTCGTCCACAACTTCTATTAAAATTTCAGCCTCAAACTTATAAATCTCTGGCCACATGTACCTGCCTAATTTTTTTATGTTGCCAAATTCTGCAGGCTGGTCCTTTAGGGGTTAAGGCCCACATTGACACCAAATTAGTGCCAATATAGGCCTTGAGTACCATACAATTTGAAACTATTCCTAAATAGTGTCCAAAAACCACACTTTCTACTAGTGATATTTCATAGGGAAATTAAGGGACTAGGTTTTGCCAATATCATTAGGGTTTTGCAAGGCTACACACCAACATTAGTGAACATTTTATTTTGGAATTTGTGAAAAAATAATTTAGAGGAAGGATGTTCTATATGTAAACTTTTCAAGTGCACATATTCAGGTGCAGAAAGTAATATTTCCATTTTTACTCTCTTTGCTCATTGGGACTTTGTCAAGATTTGAATTTAAAGTACTTTGGTAACCATGATTTGCCAACTCTTTAATAGTTTTTGTCTTTTAAATAACTTTGAAGTGAATTATTTTCATTGCAAATGTCTATATTTGAGTTTTCATGTACCTACTCAAAATACTTTGAAATGCACTTCTAATGATAGAAATTTAAAGTTCTAATTATAAATTAATCAAAAGTTAGAAGTTCATTTTGAGGGCCAATATGCTCTCTAATTGGATTTTGGATGCTCTTATGATAATAGTTGTTAGTTTGTTACCCAATACTCATATTGTATATAGAGTAGTTGTAGGGCAGGGTAAGCAAATAATAATTATTTCAAAGAATGCCGGAAAAAAAATGAAGGAGAGAAATTGCCAAAACCAGCAAGAATTAAATGACGAAGTTGTTGGAAACTTTTATATATATTCAAAGTTGGCCGGAAAGTCCAAAATAGCCAAAATAAAATTCACAGTCCAATGCAATCATGAGTATTCAATACTACAGATACCAATCTATCATTTGACAATCTATTGGCAAAATATTCTGATGGCAAAAGAAAGGGTTTATCAATATTTTCATGACTGAAAAGTGATATTGAAGTGTGGAGAAGTATCTTTTATAATGAAACTGATTGTCCATTATGAATTTTCAAAGTATATGGGATAATTTGAAGATAAGAACTTGACCGCTCATTGTCAAAACATAGGAATTGGGTTCAAAGTAGAATTTTAGGCCTCATTTTGGCAGAGTAGAATAATATTTTTCAAAAAACTTTGAAAAAATAAAGTTTGAAAAATAAGCTAACCTTCATCTCAAAAAATATGTTTGTGATTTTGAGACTTAAAAAAAAAGTTATGGACAAAATTCAGAGAAGATGTTTGAAAATGTCAAAGAAAATGTCCCTTTCAGCCCCTCTTTTAACTTTGTCCATAACTTTTGATTGGAGGCCCAAAATCTCAAACGGTTTTTTGGAGATGAAAGTTAGTCTGATCATTCACATTAACTTAGTTCAATATTTTGTGAAAAAAATTATTCTACTATGCCTAAATGAGGTCTAAAATTCTACTTTGAACACACTTCATGCTTTTACCTTAATTGTAAGCAATTGAGCTCCTATCAATCCTAATTCTGTATATTCCACATGGATTGTCTTACCTCTTACCACCCCATTTGTATAAGTACCTTGTTTTTTATTTTCAATGTACTCCAATTAAGTGGCTTCTAATGATATGTGATGTAAGCTTAGTTGTTGAATACTTGGTTTCACTTTGAATTTAATGTCCAATTTTTTTGAAATTCAGTTTTAAGATATTGAATTTATATTTAATCAATTATTGGTGGCATCAATGTGTTGACCTTGCCCTTCTACTATGATAGCAGTGATTGACCAATTCTTGGCTTGCACTTTAAAAAAAAAAATTAAAATATGGACAATTTTGGCTTGCACTTTTAGCTTCTTAGCTTTATGAGGACATTGTGAACCTGAGTGGTCAAATGGATGACTTCATTGTTAATTGTAGAAAAATAAATACACCTATTGGTCCAATAATCAAAATATTTTGGTGACTACCTCAGTCTCGGAATCCATGTTGTTCCAGGGTTAATATTTTGGAAGAAAATGTAAGATCAATTTGCAAGGTACAGTTCATCCATGGGCCTGTGGCATGGAATTCAACTTGCAAAGCCCACATCTTGCACAAGCTGATCAACATCTTGCCAAATTCGATATTGTTCAGTGTCAAAAATGCATTCCCCCCATTTGTTAAAAAAAAAAAAAAAAAATGCATATCCCTTCAAGTGGCTTGGCCAGTTGTGCATGAGACCCATGTTCGGTCAATTTTACGAAAAGTGACGCACCATCTCTCTGTCCAGTTGAGGGTGGGGTGGGGTGGGGTGGGGGTATGCTCCTTGGTATGAATTTGTCTCTGTAATGTATTTGCCTTTTTCTCTCTCAGAAAATAAAATGTAAGCTCAATCTAATTGAAAAAAAATAAAAAAAGTAAAAAAAATCTTTACTACTACCTGTCCTCATGATGGCCTTTCACTTTTTAAGAAAAGAGTTGACAAGTTGTGCTTGGGCATGTTCTGTCAAAGTGGCATGACAGAATGATCCTCGCCACACTTGCAAGTGTTACAAAGCTACGCCTACGTTAGAAGCAAGGCTAATACTGAGTAGGAAGCTTCTTCAAGATTGGGTGAGTCCCAATGCCAAATTGTGAACTGGGCTATCTAACTTTTATGATGGACTTCAATTAATATTCATGGGATATATGGTGTCTTCTCTTGGGAAAGTTAGAGCATTTTGTCATTGTCCTCGTGGAATATCTCAACACAATGCATAATAAAAAAAATAGAGAGAGAAAAAGAGTTCTATTGGTAACAGAATATTTCAACACAATGCAAAATATTAAAAAATAGAGAGAGAGAATTATAGGGGTAAATCATGTCAATCTAATCAAGCCAGTGACAAAAAATTTATTCCCTTTTTCTCAAAATAAATCTGTTAGTGGTCAATTTTTCAATAGAAACCATAGATTTATTTTGAGACATGGATTTATTTCGAGATATAGGGAATATTAGTTTCATTTTCTATTAATTACATTTTACCCAAAATATAGTGAAATTCTGTGAAGTCTGAGCATTGATTAGATATTAATTTATAAGACCTCTCATAATATATTAAAATTTATTATTATTATTATTATTATTATTTTATTTTATTTTCAAAATAATTATTGATTTACTTTAGGTTGTTTGGAATTTTAGGTGTTACCTAAACTATCTCCCTAATCTTGTTTTCATTAGAAAGAAACCAATTTAGTTGTCCTCAAAAATTGTCATGGGTGTAAGTTGGGCCTAATCCTTAGTTAGGCTTGTATACATTAGATGACCTCCTTAAATTCTAGATTTTCACAAATTATTTCAATGAATAAATTCTTTAACCCCTAAAGTCCCAAGGCCATTTTTCCATCAAAAAACACTCAAAACTGCCATTTCTAGAGCAAAGAGCAAAAGAAAAAATTAATATTTTTTTTTTTGCATATTCAGCCGTAGGATCTTGTACTAGACTAGTATAAGAATGTGTAGAAGAAATTTCAGAAATTTTGACCATGTAGATTGCAAGATATTTGCATTTAAAGTGAAGGAATCTAGTTTTTTTGCATCTTGCTCAACTACATTTGGGGGCTTTGAACCTTTTTAACTTCAAATTTTTGCTCTAATGATTTTGAATTTCTAATTTTATATGATGATGAATTGAGTTGAGAATCTAGAAATTTTTTTTTTAAAAAGAAGCACTTAGTTTTCACTCATTAAAAAATTGTTAAGTAGAAGTAGGTTCAAGATTGAAGGAAAAATTAAATCATTAATAGCTCTAAGATAGAATTGAAATATACTAATCTCAACGGTGAGACTGTTCTAGCAAGAAATCTTGACCTTTTGAAACTTTTTTTATTTTTAAATTGTTAAAATTGAGTTCATAAATGAATTCTGAAAGTTATTTTTTCAAAAAGATGCTCTAATTGCCCAAAAACTAAGATTGTCCATAACTTTTGCATAACAAATCCAAATGGAATGAATGCTTCCCATGTAAATAAAAAATAAATTTATATAAAATAAATTTTTAAAATTTAAAATTTAAAGTTTTTTTGAGGATTTTTTTCTGCCAGCCAAACTAAAATTTCGGGTTTTTGTGCCATAAATTTTGCTCCCAAGCACCAATTGAAATAAAAATTACATTTTTGGAAAGCTAATGTGATTCTCTATCTTTGCCAAAAAATTCAGAAAATCACAAAAAATATTGAGACCGTTGGAGCCTGCCAAAAATCCATTTTGTCCCCCGAGGGGACAATGGGACTTCAGGGGTTAATAATTGTATCATTTTTTGGACTCTTGTTCATTTTTTCTTATGTCTTTGAACAAATACAATAATTATTTCAAATCAATCAATTTGGTTATAAAGAAAGGTTATTCATATTTTTAATTTTGATGTATGAGAAGTTATTTGGAAAAAATATTGTCCTAAAAAATTGTTCACCATTCAAATCAAGGAGTTTGGAGCATTTAAGGGTTGATCCGTAAAGGCTTTGGGGGTGTAAGGGTGTTTTTGTCAAAAACTGCCAATTTTTGGTCCATAGGCCAAAACTGAAAGTAATTTTTTTCTTAACTTCAACTACTCAAAATTGCATTATAATATTATGAAATGAGTGGAAAAAAATTCATCCCATTTCATTGCAAAGATTGAAAGATTGTAATGTTTGAAGTGAAAAAAAAGAATTATTTTTATTCCTGCAAAATAGGATCAATAGACTTCAAACCCTTTGGGAATAAATTTTTGCATTATACAAAATTGTGCCAAATGCTGCATCTTGTTAAGAACATTCATGCAAAATTTCACAACCAAATAAGGGGTCTACTTTATTCTAAATCACCCTGCAATACAAGGAACTCAGGTGAATTGGCAATATACTAGTCATTTTTTAATGTTTTTTTGTGCAACAAGGAATTTTTCTTTTTAAAATCCAAAACGTGAAAACTTAGAGACAAAAAATTTCAGTGTGTAGAAAAAATCTCAAGAATTCTGAAAATGAAAATTTTAAGATAACAACATTTGTAGTTAGATATAAATGATTCCTTCCAAACTTGTTCGGCAAGGTTAGTAGAGTTTTGACTCCTCTTGCAGTGAGGTTTTTTCAAATTATATATTATTTCATATTATTTACATACATGCCAAATTTGGAAAGTAGATGAAGAATTTAGAAAAAGATGCCCAAATTGCCCAAATTTCTTCAAGGATAATAATTTTTTACTTTGGGCATTTGATTGGAATTTTTACATTCCCACAAAAGAGATGAACATCTATGTCTTGCTTCAAAATTCCAAAAACATAAATTAAATATTTACTTCATCATCACCTACTCAAATTCCAATTGTCTCTTTGAACATACATTTGGTCTTCTAGAGGTTAAACCCTCATTGCCTAAGGTCAAAAACATCATTGCTTTTGAAGTGTTATAGATCTAAATGTCACTAAGTTATAGAATTTTTAAGCGGTACAATCTTATAGTGTATGTGTTGTAGATGATGTGAATAAAATTTGGAGTCATTTGACCTTATAGATTGCAAGATTATAATGTTTTAGTGTTGAAAAAGGATGCTAAAACTTTAATACCAACACATTTGAAAGTGGAATTTGATTTCTAAACCTACTCAAATAAAAAAAAGTGTCAACTATAAAGTGATTCAAAACCAACATAAATACACATTGGTGAAAGAAAATATCATTGAATTGACTCATTGTATCTGCAAATTGGGTTTCTAATGTCAAAAATTAGCAACAAAAGTTATAAAAAACACATACAAGGCTGAACTTCCTTCTACTAAAATGTTTCTCAGTCACTCATAACTTCTTGGATTGATATGAAATTTTAGCCACATACACTAAAGTAGTGTGCGCAACTTTTCTAAAAACAATTATTGAAAATTGCCATTGTATGAAGAAGAAACAAGCAGCCAAAGTTCACTATAATCCAAAAACATTGGAATTTTGAACTTCAAATTTCTCCCAAACAATCAAAACAACTTGGATTGACATTAAAAAAATTACCACAATATTTAGACTTTAAGGAAATCACAACCCAACAAATTTTTATTGAAAACTAACATTGGATGAAGGAGATACAAGCTCCCAAAGTTGCAGCCTTCAAATGTAGCTTAGTGGATTCAAATTGAACCTATAAACTTTAATTGGCTTCTAAGAAATCAATACATTTTGGATTGATCTCCCAATTGATCTAAAAATTTTACCACATAAACTAGATGAGAGAGCGCAAATTTTTCAACAACTTTAATTGAATTTGGACACTGGATGCAAAAGTTTTAGAACTTTGAATTGGACTTGAAACTATGTGAGGACACTTTTGATCCCTTTACGCAATGAGGGATTAACCCTTGAAGCCATAAATTGTGTTTTCTGACAATATAGTGATTTTGGACACAGTTTTTAATTTTATTCAAAAAAAATTTACACAACATTTGACTAAAGAGTCTCTTTCAGGTCCAACAATTTTTGTAATTTTTTACTACATGGTTTAAAAGTTATTATATGATATGTAATTTTTAGCAAAGTGCGGGTAGTCTGGGTAGCAAAATAAACTTCTTTAATAATCATTTTTTAAGAAATAAAAATTTGAAATTAGTTTTCTAGATTTATGTATACATGGAAAGCTTTGAATCATTCCATTTACATTATTGAGGTAAAAATTTTAGTTTGATTATAGGAGTTTTAGTTTGCAAGCACTTTGCGAATAGTTATGGAATCTCTACTTCAGGATAAACTTTGAAGTCCTTTATCTAACTAACTTTTTAATATTTTTGGAAAAAAATAAAAACATTATGTGTACTTTGTTTACAACATTACAGCCATTGGGATTGGCATTTTTCAATTCCATAAATAAATTCTTAATAATTTAGAATTTGAATCATTTTGTATTTCTTTCTACTTACTATTTTTTTCCTATATGTTGTACAATTCCAAATGATTTGAATTTCTTAAGTATGTAGCCAACTTGACATGAAGAATGAATTTGAAGAATCACCAACATTTTGGACATTTTTTTCATTAAAATGTGACCTTGTGAGGTGTACCTGCCTAGTTTTTCATAGGGCCCAAAGAAGGATTTTTGTCACTTCAAACCCTAATATCTTGCAATCTAAACAGTGAAAATTTCTAAAAAAATTTCAACATCTTTTTCATACCAGTGTACTATACGATCCTATGGTTACATGTGTTAAAAAATGTGCCTTTTCTAAAATTGGGTACTTATACTAGAAATGGCAGTTTTGGAGTGTTTTGGTGAAAATATAGTCAAAAATCTTTAGGGGTTAAGTAAGAATAAATAGATGATCAGTCATGCACCATAGAAAATTTGGCAAATGAACCTTTCAAGCTCTTTTGGATGTCATGATTTCCTTGGAGCAAAACAAATTATACTGCCTCTATTTGGAAATACATTAGAAGAAATCTCGACCCTATATAGAGCCGATTAACTACATGAAATTATTCAATCACAGAATTAAAAAACTAAAAAAATAATAAATACAAAATTTGACCCACATGATCACCTGGTGTGCCATGCAAGACTAGGTACTAAGAAATTTGTTTTTTTTTATAAATAAAATATTTTTTCTCCTTTGGATTTGTACTTTGGTTAAAAGTCAAACGACACTCCACAAGGGGCAGATTTTCTCTAAGGTAGCCAACCTCATTCCAACCATTTAAGCAATTACGCATATTTGGAGCACATATTTCTTGAGTGGAGGAATTTTCCCATGTATAGAAATAGAGTTTAGAAGGATTCCATATTTTTTCATAATTTTATTTCTCAAAATATAATTATTGTGAATTTTTTAGTTTTGTGTATTTTGTTCAACCTATTCTTGTCATATAGGTCTTCTCATTTCCAACCACAGGTTGATTGCAGAATCAACCAAGACTACAACCAATCGTAATGCGCCATGATTGCATTGGGAGTTGTGCCATAATTAATCACTACTTTTCTCTTGCTAATTGGAAAGAGAGTAACCTACATATAAAAAATAGGTCCCTGGTCGGAATGAGGTCGGCTACCTTAACCCCTAAAGGCCCATTTGTCCCCTCGGAGGACAATTTGGGTCCGGGTAGGTTCCTGTGACCTCAATTTGTAGAAAATTATTTGGGGATTTTTTGAAGTTGTGCGGTTCTGCGAGAGCTTTGTGGATATATAATTTTTATTTCAAATGGTGCCCGGGAGAAAAAATTATGCCAAAAATAGAGTTTGGCGGGCAACACAAAAAAATCACAGAAAGTCAAAATAAATTTCTTAAATATTTTTTCCTAAATCTATGTCTTTTTGTGTACATTTGAAGCTTTGATTCATTCTATTTGGACTAATAATGAAAAAGTTATGGACAATCTTAGATTTTTGGGCAATCTAAGCATCTTCTTGAAAAAATAACTTTTAGGATTCATTTTTGAATGCAATTTTTACAATTTTCAGAAAAAAATTGTTAAGGTTGAATTTGCTTGCTAGAACAATCTCACCATTGGGATTATGGTATTTCAATTTTGTCTTAGAGCTATTAACGATTTAGTTATTCCTTCAATCTTGAACCTACTTCTACTTAACAATTTTTTAATGAGTGAAAATTTAGTGTTTTTTTCTTGAATTTTTTTTCCTAGATTCTCAACTAAATTATTCAACATATAAATTTAGAAAATCAAAATCAGCAATACAAAAAATTTAAGTTAAATAGGTTCAAAGCCCAAAAATCTAGTCAAGCAAGGTGCAAAAAACCTTGTTTTCTTCACTTTGAATGCAAATATCTTGCAATCTATTTGTTCAAAGTTTCTGAAATTTCTTGCACACATTCTCATACTAGTCTAGTATAAGATCCTATGGTTAGATATGCAAAAAAAAACAATTTTTTATATTTTTTTGCTTTTTGCAATAGAAGTGGCAGTTTTGAGTGTGTTTTGATGGAGAAAAGGCCTCGGGGCTTTAGGGGTTAATGAGTGTATCAATTCTCATTGCAATTACCATTGAGAATGGATACACTATTTCCAAGCAGATGGAATACATTTGAAGAATATTTGGAGAAAACAAAGCATAAGACATTTGGTTGGGGACACAAGGTGGTGTGGATTCTTACAACTTTTGAACATTTTTTTCTTTGTAAATATGTCCCATTTCCAACACTAAGAATAAAAATCTCTACACTGCAAAAATTTAAAAAATTCAAGGTTTTTTCCAATCCATTTTGGGCTCATAGGATCTCAAACAAAATTCCAAACTCCATTGTACTAAGGTAAACTACCTCATTACGAACTAAATGGGAGCAAGCCCATTGTGGGTAAAATGGTAATGGTGGTGTACATTCAAATTCTGCTCCAAATTTTACCTTGCCTCAGGGAGAAACACAAGAACAATTAATTCTTTCACCCCGAATGGAAAATAATAGAAATTTTGAAATCATGTTTGGAATCAAAGACCTCAAAATTAGGGAGGCAAGGTTACAAAACACAAAATTAACCGCCCATAGTAGGGATTGGGCTTTTCATTTTTATTTCATGTAGAAGGGGGGAGGGGGGGAGGGGATTCTCCCAAGAAGGCTCGTAGCACCACTATAATGTAATTCCAAATTTCTATCCAGCACAAAATTTGTATTTACCTCATTTTTATTACACTTGCTTTCTTCTCCAAGGACAAAAAACAAGTCTATTTTGAACAAAACAATCAGCTCAAAAGCAAAACTAAAAATTAAAAATTGACAGGATTCCAAAGCAATACTGAATTTCAGTTTTCTGAAACTTAAGTGTCTCTCTCCTCCTTGCACGTTGGAAAACTTCAGCGCACTCTTCTGTCTGTTTATTCGGTCAGGGTGAACTGGCCCCCTCGCTCCGTCCCCTTGGAGTCATTCCAGGGGTGGAAGTAAAAAAAAATCCCCGTATTTTTGTGCTTAATTTAATTTATCTTGTCCACCTCTCCTTACCCATTTGAGGACTCTAATTACAATATGAATTCAAAATTTGCAAACTTTATCATGCATGGAAAATTTTAAAAAATCCAGTGTTTTCCCAAGGGGCCGAGTGAGGGGGTCAGTTCACCCCGGCCGGGTTTTTTTTCCCTCCCCTGGCTTTTTCTGACTTTTTCTTGGTTTTCTCATCAATCTTCCTTTGGGGCCCTTGCGCGGCTTGCACACCTCACTTTTTTTATTTTACAACTCCTTTTTACCAACCCACACGGTTACTTTTCTTTTGCAAAGCAATACGTTACTGATTGCAGTTCATGGTGCGGTGGTGGATGCCTCTTGAAAAGTCAACAACCACTTGAAGGTCCAAGTCTGCACTGACCCCTGTTTTATTAGCTTCCAATAACACCCGGCAAGGGGGGGATTGCTTTTATAAACAGTGGCTTGCCAAAGACGGAGAACTGAAGCCTGTGCTGGCTTGCATAATTTGCACGCAAACGGCTGCCTTGTTGTTGTTGTTGTGATTTATTTAGCTAAGGGTCACTGTATCGAGCTACTCTTCTATGGTTAATATTATACACTCCTTTATTTGAGCATAATTTGGAGTAGCATCCGATAATTTTGATGAGAGTGGCAAGTGGTCGTCATATAGACCCCAACCACATGTATTTAACCCAATTAATTACCCATCCAAAGGGTTGCAATTGACACGCAAAGTGATAAATTACACACAAGTTGTGGGGACAAAACTCGCCATAACCGCCCTCATTGATATCTGAAGGAAATGAGATCTGCTTCCCCTTCCCAGATGGTGTTTTGTATTCTACATTTGTTTTCAAAGTGGTCACCATCCTTCACTTTTGCATGAAATATATAGAAGAATAGTCAATTCTAGTAAATAGTCCCACCTACAAGATGAATCTTTTATGAAATAAAATTCCTAAAGCAAAGGGACAAGGATACTAGTAAAAGGAGAGTATTTGAGAACCAAATAACAGAGATATCTATTAAGTTCATAGTCAAATACAATAAGGGGGGGATATGAGATTCAAAATTATACACCAACCTCCTGCCAAATTGTACTTTGAGCCTATGATTGGTAGAAAACTCCTCATGAAACTCATTGAGTACTTAACCGATATCTTCAATAGTGTCAACTTGGTGCCAAAGACCCATATAGGCATTCTGCTCAAACACCTCATTTTCAACATTCGGTGTACATGAATGTTGGGAGGTTATGAAGTAGTAACTAGTTTGAATGCATTTTTTTTCAAAATTTTGACACAAGGTGAAAAAAGGTTCCTTGTGTGTTGACATGCAGGGAGGTGGGTTTCTAATCGAGTAGTCAAATGAAGGTTATGCCACGTGATGTTTTTAAGTACAGTAGGCAACGTTAGGTAGCTTTTGGTAAATCCCTCTTGTACTTCCAAAATTTGGTACCCAATATATAGATTAAATGAAATGGTATCTAACTATGTGTAACTATGAAAACAACTATATTGGATATTGGGTTGAACTAAGAAGAGTTGAGCCATGTAGAAATGCAAATTGTCCAATTTTTATTTTTTAAATGGGACTCTGGGATGTGTTTTATGGTCCATTGTATGACAATGTATTTGAATTCTAGTCAAATGTAGTATACAGTAGTGAAGTGTGTCAAGTATATTCAAATACAACAAGATGATTGTATATGCATGTTAAGGGTGTTGTACTTATAAAGGAGATAATCATTGTATATTTTGCAACTTGCAAAACACTTCTATTCTATGTCCATTTCCACACACTACAACAAAAGCAGTGTTTTATGACTGCAAAATACGACTTCAATGAGTCATAAAACCGAAAAATATGACTGGCCGCAGAAATTACTGTAGATGACTGCAATATGACTGACATGAGTCATTACCGACGAGTCGCTTCGGACATCAGTCATATTGGCAGTCATATTTTTTGGGAGGTATAATTATCCATAATTAGCCATATTTTGCCAATAAGGCGTATACTTTGACTATCTTTGAGGGCTTGACTTTTTATTGAGTTGCCCGGGCAAACAAAAATAAATCCTACGTGGCATGTGACTCCACGTAGTCAATTTTTTTGGATGACGTGGAATATGACTGCGGTGAGTCATATTTTGGCTGACGTGGAATATGACTGCGGTGAGTCATATTTTGGCTAATGTGGCATATGACTGCGGTGAGTCATATTTTGGCTAATGTGACATATGACTTTGTACAGTCATATTTTTTGTAGATGTAGAATATGACTCTTATTAGTCATATTTTTGTAGATGTGGAATATGACTCTTGTTAGTCATATTTTTTAATGATGTGGAATATGACTCTTGTGAGTCATATTTTATTAATGTGAAATATGACTCTTATGAGTCATATTTTGGTTGATGTGGTACTTCATGTGGATGTCATTGATAGTTTATGATTAATTGCAGTCATATTTTGGATAATACAAAGTCATATATTGGAAAAGACTCCATGTATTTAAAAATGAATACGTATGATTTTAAAGATATACAAGAGATAATCATATTGGAAAGAAAGAATGTAAGAAGGAAAGCAACTCTCATCATTAACATTTATTAATCACCAATACAAAACATATATACTACAATGAACCATTCACAAAATCCAATAAGGCTTATATTCCATACAATAATGTGAAGATGGCTCTATTGGGTTGCAAGTAGCCTCCAATGACTTTATTTCAACTTTTGGTGCCTGCATAAACAATTAAAGAAATGAGAGGTTAATTTTTAGTGAATGAAAAACAAAGCTCAACCTTCAAAGGCTTACAACAACACAAAATATGTAGCTCAACTTTAGGGTAGGAAAAATAAGAATGATGATGGAGAAAACAAGAAGAAGAAATAGACAAATACTAAGAGATAACAACAAGCAAGAGTTAAGATGCAACAAGAAACAAGAAGCAACAACTAAGACACAATAAGAAACAAGAAGCAACAACTAGGACACAACAAGAAACAAGAAACAACAACTAGGACACAACAAGAAACAAGAAACAACAACTAAAATACAACAAGAAACAAGAAGCAACAACTAAGACACAACAAGAAACAAGAGTTAAGATCCAACAAAAAGAAACAAGAAGTAAGAATTAAAAAACAACAAGAAGAAACAAAAAAAAGAACTAAGAAGAAGATAAGAGTTAAAATGGTAGAGAAAGAATGAGTTTAGATGCAATAATAAGAAACAAGAAGCATGATTAGAACTAAGAAGCAACAAGAAAGAAGAGTTAAGATGCAACAAAAGACAACAACTAAGAAACAATAACAAGTATGAGCTAAGAGACAATAAAAAGTAAGGAAAAAGAGCCAAAAGAAGTGGCGGCTAGGGTTTCAAGATCCTAAAAAGTGGCGGCTAGGGTTTTAAAACCCTAAAAAAGTGGCGGCTAAGGTTTCAAAACCCTAAAAAAATGACGGCTAGGGTTTCAAAATCCTAAAAAAGTGGCGGCTAGGATCTCAAAACCCTAAAAAAGTGGGGACTAGGCTTCAAAATCCTAAAAAATAAGTGAGTAGGATTTCAAAATCTTAACCCCTAAAGGACCAATCACCGTTTCTTGACAACATAGCGTTTCTGGGCAGCTCACCATGAATGGAATTTTTATTTTTTTTCTTTGAAATTTTCACACAAGATGTGCCCGAGGAGTAGCTTTAGGGCCCAACAATTTTCATAACTTTTGACCACATGGTTAAAAACTTATGGTATGATATGTAGTTTTCATTGTTCGGCGGGCAGCCCAGGCAGCAAAAAAAACTTCTTTAAAAATCATTTTCTAAAGAAATAAAAATATGAAATTGGTTCTCTAGATTTATGTGCACAAGGAAAGCTTTGAATCATTCCACTTTGATTTATGAGATGAAAGTTATGAGGAATTTTAGTTGTGGGTAGTTTGCGGGTAGTTATGGAATCTCTACTCTAAAATAAACTTTGAAGTCCTTTATTTAACTCAATTTTCAATATTTTTGGAAAAAAATATAAATACAAGGTGTAGATTGTTTATTACAACATTACAATCGTTTGGATTGGCATTTTTCAACTCCATAATTAAATCCTTAACAATTTAGTGTTTTGAATCATTTTCTACTTCTTTCTACTTACTATTTTTTTCCTATATGTTGTACAATTCCAAATGATCTTAAATTTTTCAAGAATGTAGCTAACTTGCTTTGAAGAATGAATCCAAAGAGTTACCACCATTTTGGACATTTTTTCATACAAATGTGACCATGTGAAGTGCAGCTGCCCGGTTTTTCGCAGGGACAAAAAAAAGGATTTTTGTCACTTCAAATGCTAATTTCTTGCAATCTACACGGTGGAAATTTCTGAAATTTTTTCCACATCTTCTCAAACTAGTTTACTACAAGATCCTACGGTTACATGTGTCCGAAAATGTTTTTTTTTCCAAAATTTGGTACTTGTACTAGAAATGGCAGTTTGAGAGTGTTTTTTGTGAAAACATAGTCAAAAACCTTTAGAGGTTAAACAATGACTTGTCTAATTTTTTTTTGAATTGCCCGTATTTTTCTTGGGTTGCCCCAAACAAAAAAATGTCACTACTATAGAAATATGACTGACAATATGACTCAACGTTCCCCAAACATGTTCCCTACGTTCCCTATGAAGTACTTTGGTGTTCCTAATGGTCGTATAGTGTATACTTATGAAGTAGAAGGTCCAAAAATGACTGACAGTCATATTTTGCAGTCATATTTTTCCGCAATGTGTTGGCCTTCAAGAATATGACTGCAACTAGTCATCAGTCATCCTCAGTCATATTTTTGCAGTCATAAAATACCCGTTTTCTTGAAGTGCAAGACATATGGAATAAAGTTCACCTTCAAGTGCTTTGAGGTCACTATTCATGTACAATATCAACATACACTTGCATGCATATATTGTCTTTACATAAACCAAGTGGTATGGTGTTTTCAAATCCAACCGAATATAAAAAATCTACTACAATTTATTACAAAAAAATGCATAGCCACCATAATAATTGACATGTCAATGAAGTGCAAAAATTGTCATATTAGGTATTTGAATCTTCCTTCCACAATCTACAAACTAAGAAAGTGACAATATGTGCTTAATTGCACAAGTTTTGCATATTTTGTGTACACACCATTTTATAAAAATTGCATTACAAAGTCCAAAATAATCAAAAAAATAAATTTAGCTCTTCAATTGATATTTTATAAGCTTGCAAAGAAATTCAAGTCAATCAAAAACTTTTTTGCACCTTCAAATTTACCTTCATATCCTAAAATGCACATTTCACACCATGAAGGCAAATGTTTTGAACATCCTTGTACAAATTAATTCTCTTGCATTTGTACTTCAGAATTTTTCAGAGATTTTCTTGACATGGAGTCAATAGTTCAAGAGGTCTAGGTATATTGGACTATAGAAAGTAATCTTTTGAATTCAAAACATGAGCCTTAATACATGACCTGAAAAAATAAATGAGAATAAAAATCTCAAAAACTCAACATATTTAGGACTTAAAATTTTCACACATAAAGAAATTTTTTTGTGGAAATTACATATATTCAATCTTGTAATCAATTTTAGAGGGAATTTATTATTTTTGATTTCAACTTTTATATAAAGTTATTAGTTAGTGTAGTAGTAGATCTAATTCTATGGATTTGATTTATGGATTCTATTTTACAACTTCTTTTTGTTAACCATCATTAAGTTTTTATTTCATGTTTCAAAATATCACATCTTGACAATTTTGGAAATTTAGACTACCCTCTAGTCCTTAATGGGTTAAAGTCTCTAGCCCCTATTGGATTGTCTAAAAAACAACTCTTCTAACTTCAAATGCTACAATCTATTTGGTAAAAGTTTCCCCAAAAGAATTCCACATATTCTTCTAACACAATCTTGTGTAGTTGATTTTTTAAACATTTTTTTATCTTATTGTAGAAATTACTCTAGAAAAGACCTTGGTCTCCCTTTTAAATAAATCAATGTGATTTTTTGAATCGGTCATGTCCTTCTTTTCAATACAAAAATCTTAAATGCAAGTTTGTACATGAATTTTATGTCTTTTAAGAATTAATATTGGTTTATTAAAACCATTAGTACTTGGGAGGCATGATACAAGCACATCCCAATAACTTGCGTATATCTCATGTCTCATGTCTTATGTCCCATTAATAAAATCCTAGTTGTTCGATCTCATCTCTTCCTAGTTGTTTTATGTAAAATAAATTTGGAGTAAAGCCATTACATTTTCAAAAACTTGGGAGGATTGGATATATAAAGACAATCAAATTCAAAGCTACAAAAGATATGGGATAATGCACGATTGAGCATACAAATCCATAAGCATATCCCGGGGAGGTCACTTAGTGTATCTATAGTATACCACATGCGGCTAAATGATCTTTTGACCTCCTATTTATTTTTTAATAAACTATAAATTTAGCCTACAATTTTGAGCATTGTTTAATCAAGACTATAAGATTCTACTACCAAAATCTTCAATCCAAATAATATATGAAATGATTTCTAGAGAAGGTTGAAAAATGAACTAAAATGACATGTTTTTCAACTCAAGTATTTATAGAGAACACATTTAGACAATCATTGCATCAATATTCAAGAAATATAAACTTTCAATAGAGACTCATTTTTATATATTGTTTCATCACATGTTATCTATAAGGATTTTTTATCAAGCACAACATTAAGGATAATGATTTGATGTTGTGAAGATAAATTTAGGGATTTAGGAATTTAGAAGGTAGAAGTCATAATAAAGGTAGTATTGACAATTCTATTTTTCTTCTATTTTATCTTTTAATATAGTATATACGAGGAAATTTTGGCTTTGAAAAATATCTCACACTTGCCAACTTTGAAGAGTTAGGGGTTGCAAATTGAAATAAGTACTCATCCTGAGGAAGTTGGAACTGAAATTTGGTTGGTTGTTTTTTATGTAGACTAGTAGCGACAATATTTTGCAAAAACAATTCTAAGCATAATTAATTATGTGTTGTAAGTGAGTTCCATTTGGATACTTTTCATTCATATAAAAAAGATTTTGTTGATTTTTTTATGCATGACCATCATTATAAAGTTATGGCAAATGGCTATAATGCATTTTTATGAATCTAATCATTTTTACAAAATCAAAATGTCAAATTAGTTGTTTCTTAAGATTTTGCACATTTGTGGTCTTCCAATTTAGAAAAAAATTCTAGATCAATCTTCTATAGGATATAATTTTGTTCGGGGTATAAATGTTGGATATGTTGTTTATTTTTAAATCATTGTTTTCAAATCTAAATTAGTAAAGGTAAAAAAAACTATGGACAATTGCAAAAAACACATGTTGATGTCTCTACATCTAGGTATTCATGTGAACAATATGATATTTTGGAAAAAACATGTAAAATCAAAATTAAATGGAATGGAATAATCTATATTGTTAGTTTGGGTCAATTTTGTTTGTTTAGTTTGTATTGGCAGTTGAGACATGTGGGAGCACCTCATTGATAAGGATGGACTTGAATATATTAATAGAAAATCCTTGGCAATAGAGTGTAGGGTGTAAGTTTTTATGACTATAGTAAAACTAAAAATATAGAGCCTCATTTTTTTTGAGTAAATATCAAAATAAAAATAAAACTTGTATAGGATGTCATAATATATAGAAGACAAAATGAGTGGAAATTAACTTAATTTAAGGAATTTAAAAAAAAAATGTTTTCTATTATAATATAAATGTGATATATTTATATAATCAATGAAGGAAATATTGGCACATGACATTATGAGTCAAAGAGTTTTTGCAACAAGCTAAGGTATCAACACCTAAAAGAACATTTTTTAGTCCCACATCAAATGACCCAAACTCAAGAGAAATGCAATCCAACTGACATTCTACTAATATTTTACAAAGTTTCAAAGTTGAAAACATAGCATGCCCTATATTTAATATTAGACTCACCTTGAATGGGGACACCTTTAAAACACAAAGTGTCTCAACTTTCATTGGTTACTTCAAAACTTAAACTCCTCACCTCTCATTAGTTGCCAACAAAAAAATTATAATAGTTTTGAGTCTTTGAAACTTAGGAGTGTTCATTGAAGACCTTTTATAGGTAGCAATAAATAAATGTGTCTCTTTTTAGTCTTCCTACCTCATACAAAAAATTGCATATACTACAAAAAAAATGGTGTTGAGTATACTTGGATAAATTGGGTCAATAAAATTATCACAACAACATGTGTCAAGCTAGTTAGTAGGATACTAAGAATAATATGATCTCCAAAGTTAAAGTAAAAAAATCATTTAAAAAACAATGTACAAAAATAAACAAATTAATTTTTTTTATTAGTACTATTAGAATAAAAACTTTCAAATCAAAAAACAATTAGACATTGTTTTATACTCAAAGTGACATTTAATCAACTAATTAAAATTTAAGAAAAACAAATCCTATTAATAGTATCTATATTGAAACAATAGAAGGACACTTTGAATATTAACATACTTCCACAATTGTAATTTTAGAAAAATATGTACTCTAGTAACACCACATTCAGTCATTAGATAGGACAACAACTTGATAACGTATCTTCACAAATTAAGATGACTTTCATCCAAGCAATAATGAGGATGAAACTTGAATTTTAGTCTGTTACTTGTTCTGAAATTGGATGAGGGAGCATTTCATGGTTAAATCCATTTTTCTGGCAAAAAGCAGAGATGGAAAATGAGCCTTAATCCATCACCATCCAAGCATTAGAAAAAATTTCAACCCTCAAGAAGGTTGCCAGAATTTGATTTACGGCACCCCCAGGGTGCAATTACAATTACAGAAAAAAAAAATTGAATTTTTTTTTTTAAAAATTAAAAAAATTCCAATCTTATGTGGCGCTAACGTGGCGCCAAAATCGCTGACATGGACCAAATAGGACGTTGATGTGGCACTGCATGGCACCAGAATCGCTGATGTGGGCCAAACAGGACGCTGACGTGGCACCAGAATCGTTGATGTGGACCAAGTAGTAGTGACATGGCACTCTTTTCTTTTTTTCCACAATTGCACCGCAGGGGTGCAAGACTCGCAGCCTTGTTGAGGGCTGAAATTTTTCCTAATGGGGACCAAAAGTGTCCTCACACAATCTAGCAGTGAACTTTAAAGTGCTGTAATTTTTGCATCCGATGTCCAAGTTCAATAAAAGTTGTTGGGAAAGCTGAGCATACTAGTTTATTTTTTGTAATAAACTTTTTGGATCTATCCAAGATGCACAGAGTTTTTGAAAGCCATTCGAAGTTCGCAAGTTCAATTTGAGTTCACCACACTGCATTGAGATGGCTGCAACTTCGGGGGCTTGTATCTTTTTCTTCAAATGTTAGTTTTCAATAAACTTTATTGGGTCTTGTTTCCCATAAAGTATACTTATGGTGGTAAATTTTTTATGTCAATCCAAGTTGTTTTGAATGCTTGTGAGCAATTCGAAGTTCAAAATCCAGACATCTTTGCATTATAGTGAACTTTGGCGGCTTATAACTTCTTCATAAAGAGTTTGTTTTCAATAATTTTTGTTGAGAAAGTTGCGCATACTAGTCTAGTTCTTGTGGTAATAATTTCATATCAATACAAGAAGTAATTATTGATTGAGAAGCATTTTAGTAGAGGTAGGTTCAGCCATAGATGTGTTTTTTTGCTACTTTTTTTCTCTATTTTTTGGCATTTCAAAACATTTTTGCAAACGCAATGAGTCAGCTGAATGATTTTTTTCTTCCACCAAAGTGTTTATCTTTTGGTTTTGAATAACTTTGTAGTTTAAAGTTTTTTCATTTGAGTAGGTATAGAAATCGAATTTCACCTCCAAATGTGTTTCTAAGAAAATTCCAGCATCATTTTCCAGCACTAGAACATTATAATCTTTTAATCCATACGGTCAAATGACCCCAAATTTTATTTACACCATCTACAACATGCACACTACAAGATTGTACGGTTGAGATTTTCATACCTTACTCAAATTTAGACTTATAACACTTGAAAAGCAAGGTTGTTTTTTGACATGGTTAGACCTTGGGCGATGAGGGGTTAAATGCCCAAGGGAGCTCTTCCTTCCAAAATAACCTCTAAACTGTCATTCAAAAATGAAAGTATAGTTTATTAGAGTCATTATTTGAGAAACATAACTTCATGATCTTGTTCATCACTATCTTCTAATTTTCAAAGACATTGGTTGCATGGATTTTGAGATATCTTCAATCAAAGTTTAATTTTTGAAGAAACAATAGGTTTTTATTCCTGGGCAAAATGATTTTGGGGACCATATTTCAAATTTTCAAAACAATTTTTTTTCCATTTTTTGACCAAATGCAACTATGAATAATTAAAAACACGCATGCTAATTTTTACTAGGATTGGAGCAATGGAAGATTGTTTTAAGCCTTGCAATCAAGTTAGGTACATTGATAAAACAAAAATTTCACTTGACCATGCCCATTCACTATATGCTCCAACAAGTAGCCCTTTGTCTACTTGCACACCCTTGAAATTTTTTTCTTGGGATGGCCTTTGATTGGCTAGGTTTGTCTCCCTAGACAATACAGAGTGAGCTTTTTATGGAGTGTTTGACTTTGAAAAATCACCCAAGGTGGAGTTTTTGTCCAAATCAAAAGTTTTTTTTGAATGTAAAAAGACAACTTGATGAACTAGATGGACAATATATAAAATTACAAAAGAATATTTTTTGGAATCTGGATAGACCTTGAAGTTGGGGAATGACCGCAAAATAGTTGATTAGGCATTTAGGGATTAAAAACCTCCAAATTACAAAATTGCAAAAATACGACATTCTATTAGGATCTATTTATAATCACTGAAACATTTTTGACAACTATGAAAAATTGACTCATAGTGTAAAATTTCCATTAGTACTTTGTGAATCTTTAGTCTTTTGGAGTTATAATGCAAAGTTGTGGCCAAAACTAATAGAGGCAATTGTAGTTGACATTAATAATACAATCATAGTTGAAAATCACTCCTATATTTTAATTTTTTTTTATAGATTATGTCTCTTTTGAAAAGTCTCTTTATGTACAGAAAACTAACTACAAAAGATTAAAATTTTTAAAGTTTGCTATAAAAAATCTATTATATAGTAACTGCATATTGTCAAAATTTCACTCATTTTGATGATCATGAAATCATCCTTACCCATGTTATTCAAAATTTGGAATCATTTTTGAGTTTTAAAACCAATTATGGATAAATTGAAGAAAAATCATTTTTCTTGTGCATGCAAGGTTCTTTCACAAATGTTGCAATGGCCGTACTACTAGTGGATTTCATATGTACATTATATTTCTAAGAATGCTAGTAATTCTTGATAAATCTCCATTTTCATCCTCTTTAAGCCATCGTCAAATTTAAGCCATTAAAACCTTTTAATTTTAAGTGTCCTTTAAAAGGAGAATTGAGAAAATACAAACAATTATTTTTATCTCTCAATGTTTGCTAATTAGAAGAGTTTATCATAGAAGATATGGAAGAAGATATGAAATGGAATGAACCATCTTAGGTGAACCATTACTTGGCTATGTTGTAAACTCTGTTTCATTACAGCATGAGTCTACAATGAATTGATGGTTAATTCTTCTTACTCCCTTGTGATTGTGTTCGATCATAGTCAATGTATAATGCTTTACAATATTTAACAATCTATCCAATAAGACTTTAAATTACAAATAATGCAAAATGAAATATTATATAATATAAAATACAATATGCTCAAGGAAAATCTAGGTACTTTTTAAGAACATTGTTTCAAATTCATTCACATATAACTTGATCTAATAAAATTAATAAAATAAAACTCTAAATTGTATTGCAGATTTTAGCAATACTCTTAATTCCTAAAACACAATTTGGTCTTTCTATATCATTTGGAAGTTTGATTAGGTTCCTACAAAGTCAATTTTGAATGGATTCTTCTAAAATTTTGACAAGAAATGTGGATATATACCACCTTGTCGAGATTGTAATTTTTTTTCCAATCACATGCTCGACTATCCAGATCAAAAGTTATGTTGCTAAAAAAAGTAAAGGCAATTTGGGTAATTAGGAAATCCTTTCCTAAATTCCACGTCTACCTTTAAAATTTGGTGGGAATATAAATCATAAAATATAGGATGCAATTGTCAACAATAAAAAACATGTGTAGTGCAATAATTTTACTTTAGGAGGAGTTAAAGTCAATTGACATTGTTGGGCACGGTTGGAAATTTTTTTTTCCATCTAACTCCAAATGCTATAATCATTCAATATGTGAAGTCAAAATTTCTGAAAAAAATTCTACACATTTTCAATGTAGTCTAGTACAACTTTGTATGGTTGAACTTCAAAAAATACTTAAATTTTTTTTTTGCTAACATAAAAATAAAAAGTGGCATTTTTGACAATATATGCAAAAATGTGCTCTAGTAATGTGGGGTTAAGTACCAAAATTTGAATTAGAGTACAACATGTGATGTCATATACATAGTCCAATCCATTGTCGCTATTAGTCTCATTTGTTTTATTGTTAACCCTTAAATTTTTTGGCAACCCCAAACGGGTCCATCCATTTTTTTAATGGACACTTTTGGACTTAGGAATGTAAAGTGTTAATTGAACTTGGGGCTCATTCTCTAGAGAATTAAAGTAGTTATTAAGTAGTGTTTTCACATTTAGAAAAAAAATTCACTATTGAATTTAAAAAAAATTCCAAAGTAAAGGTGGTTTAGAGGATGTAGTAAAGACTCACTGGTTTAGGAAACTCTAGCCAATGAGGTGGAGGCATGTATTTATGGGGGGCAAGGTTATAGTTATACCACCTAGTGTTAACAAGGCTAAGCCTAACCTTTGAGATGGGGGAGAGGCGGTTGGAAACTCTTAGCGCACTTTTAGGAGCAACGCATGGCAATCTATGTGAGAGACATCATAGGAAAAAACCATTAAAATTTGTTTGAAATGGAAGAGTAATGAAGTTGGACAATGATCATTGAAAACCATCTTAAGTAGAGGAGTAATGAGGTTTCACAATGATGATGCTTGGAATTCTAATGGGTTCCTAGCCTAGATCATTTATAGCCTTTTTTCAATGGGCTACCAAATAATAGATTAGATCTAGAGTGACACTATTCCCCATTTCAAAACTTTCATGTTTGTGGATACAATCAACCATTGGCATTAGATGGTTTTGGGGGGTTCTGGAGGGCTGTTTCGGACGTGTTCTCGGCGCTGTTCCCCCGGCAGCAAAAGAACGGCCGCTATCAAAAAAAAATTTCAAAAGAAAAAAAAAAAAAAAAATCTTAAAATGGAAAAATGGAAAAACAAGATGAACAATTTTTTTTTTAATTTTTTTTGTATGACGTGGCAGTCGCTGTGCCATGTCACGTAGCTGCTGTGGCACAGTTCCAGACATCTTTAGACTCTGGGAACCCTGGGGAACTCGCAGCCCTCCACAGGGGTTGAAAAACATGTAATGAATACACATTTTGCATTTTGATTTGAACAATTTTTTTAAATTTTATTTCCCCTATTGTGTGTCTTTTCTTGTGTTCTTTTACTATACTATGTTTAATCTTGAATTTTAGCTCCACATTTGTGACAAACCTTCCATTTATCTCATAATTTTTGAAATTTAACAATGAAGCAGAGTCACTATTGCAAGACTATTTTTTCACTCATTTTTGGCCCTAAAAATATAATATTTGTTTCCATGCATGTGGAACTTAGTTACCTTGAGAATGATAATAGGATGCCAACTTTCTAAAATGTTAGGTGTCCAAAAGAGCTAGTCAAAGCACAATTTCAACTATGCCCAAGTATTGATTTCCTTGTAGTACCCTTCACTTTTATGTTATAATTTTCCAATTTAAAACTTGGATTGAAATCAAACTTTGTAGAGATTTTAAGAATTTGATTTTCTACAAGATCCTAGAATTAATTTTGTCTAAGAATCACTCATCTTACTTTGAGCTTCAACTCTTTGTAGTTTACAAATTCAAGATCCAAAACATCTTGAAAATGGCCTAATTTTTTAAGGATTAACCCCTAAAGGACCATTAATTGTTCCTCCAGGGGACAAATGAGATTTTGGGCAGGTACCTATGGGCTGAATTTTTGTCCTGATTTTTTGAAACTTTTTTTGAAGATAGAAAATTTGATTAGCTTCATGGAAATATTATTATTTTTTCAGTCGATGCCCGTAAACAAAAGTATGCCCAAATAAGCTCAAAACAGGGGAGAGTGGGCAACAAAAAAATTACAAAAACTTGAATTAATTTATTTTTTCTTATCATAGATTATATTTTTTTCTATTTGGTAAGCTTTGATTCATTTCATTTGGATTTGTTATGAGAAAGTTATAGACAATTTTGTTTTTTGGACAATAATAGCATCTTCTTGATAAAATATAATTTGTTGGATTTATTTTTTAATGCATTTTTGCAATTTTTCAAAAACAAAAGTTCCATATAGTTTAGTTTGCTTTTTAGAACAATCTCATCACTGGAATCAGTGCATTTTAATTCCATCTAAAAGATATTAATGTTTTAGATTTTCCTTCTATCTTGTACCTACTTCTACTTAACAATTTTTTGAAGAATGGAAATTAAGTTTTTTTGAATTTTTTTTTCTAGACTCTCAACTCAATTCTCTACTATAAAAATTTAACACTCAAAACTTTGTAGTGCAAAAAACTTAAGTTTACAATGTTCAAAGTTAAAAAATCTAGTCCTGCAATGTACTGAAAAACTTGTTTTTTTCACTTTAAATGCAAATATCTCTATCTTAGTTTGACAGGCACCACCCCCCTCCAGACACTTAAAATAATTTAAAAGAAAATTGATTCTCAGAGATTGTATCTTTATCTACATGGGAAGTTTTGATTCATTCCATTTGGACTAGTGATGTGAAAGTTATGGACAATCTTGTTGTTTAGGCATTTAGAGCATCTTCTTGAAAAATAATTTGTAAGATTCATCTCAGAATTCAATTTTTATAATTTTTTAGAAAAAAAGTTTCACAAGGTTAAAATCTCTTATTAGAATAATCTCACTACTGAAATTAATGTATTTCACTTACATCTTAGAACTATTAACGGTTTAGTTTTTGTTTCAATCTTAAACCTACTTCTACTTAACAATTTTTTAATGAGTGAAAATTCAGTTGTTGTTTTTAATAAAAAAATTCTAGACTCTCAACTCGATTCTTCAGCATATAAAATTCAAAATTCAAAATGATTAGTGCAAAAATCTTAAGCGAAGAAGATTCAACTTCAAAAAATTTAGCTTACTAAGGTGCCAAACAATTTTTTTCTTCACTTTGAATGCAAATATCTTGCAATCTAAGTGATTAAAGTTTCTGAAATTAATTACTCACATTCTTACACTAGTCTACTTGCAAGATCTTGTGGTTCAATATGCAAAAAAACAATTTAAATTTTTATGCTCTTTCATTGCAATCAAAATAGTAGTTTTGAGTGATTTTTGATGAAAAAACGGCCTTGGAACTTTCACGCGTTAACCTCAATACTAAGGTTGGCTAAAATCTCAAGGAATGTTTCTATAAAGTTTATCAAGTATCACTATATGATATGTGGTCCTATGTAAGGAACTTGTTTCTATTAGTCCACTATATTATTTTTTATATTTTGTGTGGGCTTTAACCTCTAAAAGTGGGAGGATTTTTAGGTAAAACACAAATATGTTACAAAATATGAATTATATAATTTTTTAGAAGTTTGCATCGAAGGAAACAAACTAAGCTTTAGAAGTAAAAAATATCCATACAAACCAAATTTCAAAACTATTAATGTACCCTATATTGTTGATATAATATAATTTAAAAAAAATAAAATTGATTTTCTAATTTTTAGTTCATAATTTTGGTGAAAATCATTATCTTTTCTATTGTGAGTTGGAACACTACAAAACAAAGTTTGTGCATGGTGGTTGCAAGGAAAATCAAACAATTTTGGTAGCGTTTTGCCAAAATTGCAATTTATGCACTCAATATTACGAGTACTATAAAAACAAAGCAATCTTAGCCATTGATCTAAAAAATTGATGGCTACTAGTACCTTTAACTACTTGCAAGTAATAAAAAAATGTTATTTGAAAAAAAACCCAATTTATCATAGAAAATAGATACAACTAGGTATAAATAATAATGATAAGAAAATCATGAACAACAACAATAACAAATTAAACATTTATAAAGACTTAATAGTGATTACATTTCACCAAAATGGAAGTCAAAATTATCTTAATGTTCAGAAGTGCACATGCAAGGGAGCCCTATTTGTACAAATATGAAGGCTATAAAATAATGTATTTTTAGATTCCATTTGGTAGGCACATGTCCCACTACTTTGGTAATAGACCACAAAATTTCAACTCTAGATTATTAATTTAGAATACTCTCTAGTACTTAATCCCTCTAAATTTAAACTCTAGATCATTAATTTTGGGTACTCTCTAGTACGAAAACCCTCTAAACTTCAGAATGTGACGAATTAAAAAAATTAGCTTTTAAATATAAAATTATTCTTTACAATTTCTAAAAAATAAGGGATATGATTACAGTCAAGTTAACCATCTCCAATAAAATTTTTTAATTCATCCAATTCTACCTTCACAAGTGTAAGTTGGATTTTTCCTACTCTAGGACAAAACCCAAGGACCTACTAGTATAGGGGTTCTTTTTGGAAAAAGGTCAATTTGTCTATCATTTAGGTAGCTACGATCACTTTTAAAGTAGGTTATAGTTAAAAATCTATTTATTTGTCAATTAGTCCCAAGATGATTTAATTCAATCTACTCAATGTTGACAATTGGACACCATGTAGTATGTTGCCCAATTACGCAACAAATTAAACTAGACTCTATTGATTTCTAAATCACTAGTCAATTTGACACAATCACAAGGCTTGTTGATAACGCCATAGGTGAATTTGACCAATTTATAACTAGCAATTTTTCTTTTAGTATCAATACAATCCAAGTTATGCAACTCACTACACATTATCAGATTGCTAGAATTGATTAATTAGTCCATTGCTAAGTCTAGTAATTTGCTAGCTGGTTCTTAAGTACAACTAGTATGGTTGTCGACCTCTTTCAATTAGATTCAATGATCTACAAACCTATCAATTCGCTAATTTCTACAAACCAGTAGACACTTCAAATTTGTTGCAGACAAATTCCAGGGTAATCACTCAATCACAACTTCTACAACAATAAATCAACAATATCAACTCATACAATTTAAACAAAGAAAATAGCCATTACACAATTATAATTTCAATCTTCTTCAATCATTCCTAAATAACAAGCAGCTTATCTTGTTGCCAATTTGACTTCCACGCTTGCCCAACTCCTTCGTCCACCCGACAAGTCTACTTCTTAGTTCCACTTTTCTCTTGCAATTTGATTTTCATGCTAATCAATTCAACTGTCAACCAAGTAGCTTCACTAATGAATCCCTCCTAGACTCCGCCATTTGCAAAATTGCAAAATTGATTTGTTAGGTCAATTTGCCAATTTACTTGCAAGCGGTCGACTTAAAAAAATGCTTTCCTAGACCTTTCATAGGCTAGCGGCATAAACAAATAATTGATGATTTTAATTCAATAGGAATCTACAGATCCACAAGGTGCTAATACAAATGCAATTTTAGTCACCTCACACAAGGCAAATTGCAAATACACAGTTACAATTTCACAATTTTACGAAGAGGAATCAATTGAAGGAATGCATTAATACAACAAAATTGTAAATGAGCCATAAACGTTGAATAAGCTTGAATATGAACTCAAAAAAATCCTAACTTGCCCTTGCTAAATAGTCCAAGGACCGCATGGCAACTCCTGCAATTTTTGATCCAAAAAGTCACAAGGCAAATTTGCCACCCTTTTTATCCTACCCAATTGCCTTCTTGCAATCTAAAACAAGTCATTTTTACATTCCAAAAAAATCTCAAGCTATTTGCCACTTCAAAACCAAAATAAAAGGACTTACCTAGTATGAAAGGTACTGCAAAATAAAAAAGGCAATTGGCTCAAAAGATTTTATGACTAAAACAAAGGTTTAGAAAAAAACAACTTTGTCACTTTGAATGTAACAAAAAATAGGACTGGTCTTTCTTGCAATCACCTTGCACCCTTCTATAAAGAGCGCTTTATAACATTACCAAGAACGTGACCAAAGGACGAACAATTCTAAAGATTTCACCATAACAAAGATAACATAAACAACAACTCATTTAAAGCATAGATGTATATATATAGAGAGATTATTTACTTCAAAAATTCACCAAAAATACAAATTTTATCTTTAGCATTTGAATTTTTTAATAATTGGTCAAAATTGCAGTTCCAATGATTTTGTGAAAAGGGCATAAAAATCAATCATAAGATCATCAATACGTTCTTCGAATAGTAAAGTTTACAAAACTAAGCAAATACTAATTACTTAAAAAAAAGTCCTCCTTTCTTTTACCTTGGCAACCTTAATTTTGAATGTGAGAATTGAAAGACAACCCTCTTTAGTTTCCATAAAAAACAAAGATTGGAAAAAATAATTTTTTTTATACCCAAAAATGCTGCTTGAAATTGGGTTGCGACCATAAAATGATTGCGTACGCCTTTAAGGGTTAAATAATGTGGATGACCTTGTCGAAAAATAGCCACACTAGATGGACTAATTAAAGATTGTGATTTGAACCAAACAGTGTTTGCACAAGTAAAGTAAGGTATAAAATTCTAAAAGTAGCCTTGAATATTTAGCTAGTAGTAGCCCAACTACATCCATTCCAATCATTATTATAAATAAACTATAGTAATTCCAAGAGTAATTCCTAAGAATAATTTTCAAAATTTTATTATTCATAGTCCAAATGACAAATATGTTTTAAATGCAATAAGCATTAGCAACATGATACTCAAACACTTTATTAACTTGTAAATCATGATGAGATCAACATCACATAAGTATAAAAACAAAGTAGAAAGTGAAAAAAAGTCATCTAAACAGTTTAATCCCTAAAGGTTTGTGATTGTGTTTTTACCAAAAACGTTCCAAATTCAAAACTGCTATTTCTAGAACAAGT
>OX579634.1:10774975-11000524 GCA_951230915.1 Antitrichia curtipendula
TCTCCTCAAGGGAACTCAACAGTGATTGAATTCAATGATGAATAGTATTTACAATAAAAAAATATTAAAAAAATAAAAAACATTAAAAATATTAAAATTTAATTTAAAAATATTAAAATTTAATTAAATAATAATTAAATAATAATTGTAATAATTGAAATCTGACGTGGTCGCACTCCTGCCACATCAGATTTCAGAATTTGTAATTTTGTATTTAATTTAATAATATTGTTTTTATAATATTTTTTAAATAGTTCAGTTGCACTGTTTCCCGCTGTTCCGTGCTGTTTTAGGCCCTGTTGTTCGCTGTAAAAAAAAAAAAAAAAAAAGATTTAATTTTTTTTTTCAGCGAGCGTCACAGCACTCACGGCCCCTTCCAGGGTTCATATTTTTCCTAATGTGTATTATCAAAGCATCATATTTCTAATGCAATAATGTCTCACATTGTTTACAATGTTTAGATTGTCTACAACACTTAGTAAATGAGACCTCACACCTTTGGTTTCCATAAAAAAAAATTAAAAAACATTTTCTACATACCATGATGCTTTGGAAATGAATGCCAAGCACAAGTCAAGTTGAGATCACTTCTAACTCCCTGAGTAGAACCTTCATTTTCGGCACTTTATTACTTTCAACATATTGCTGGAAAGTGCCCTTAACATTTTCATGTTAAAAATGGTAGAAATTTTAAAAATATTTTTAAGAAAATTCCTTTGCAAACATTTCAAATGAATACTGAAAACTTATCTGTTAAGCAGCAACCAAAAAAAAGCAATGAAGTATGAAACTTTCCCTAAAAGTTTTCAGATTTGAATATTTTTTTTAATTCTATGGGACTTTACTATCTCAAGATGTAAGGATTTTTTTTCACTTTTCAATTATGATTGTATTACTATGTATAGAACGCACTTTCAACACCTCATGAACTAACCACAATAGTTTTATTAACCCCTAAAGGACCAAATATCATTTTTTGGTAACATAGCAATTTGGGGTAGCTCACTACAAACGAAATATTTATTTTGTTTCTTTGAAATTTTCACACAACATATGCCCAAGGAGTAGCTTTAGGGCTCAACAATTTTCATAACTTTTGACTACATGGTTAAAAAGTTATTGTATGAAATGTAATTTTCACTGGTCGGCAGGCAATTCAGAAAATTCTTAAAAAATTCTTTTTTTCAAAAAGAAAAATTTGAAATTGGTTCTTTAGATTTATATATATATGGAAAGCTTTGAATTATTTCATTTTGATTAAGGAAATGAAAGTTATGAGGAGTTTTAGTTTCCAGGCAATTATGGAATCTCTACTCTAAAATAAACTCTGAAATCCTTTATCTTATTCAACTTTCAATATTTTTTGAAAAAAAAAAAATCCATAGGATTTAGATTGCTTATTACAATAGTGCAACCACTGGGATTGGCATTTTTCAATTCCATAACTAAATTCTTGACAATTTAGTATTATGAATAATTTTCTATTTCTTTCTATTTACTATTTTTTTCCTATAATTCCTAATGATTTCAAAAAAATTAAGTATGTAGCCAACTTGCTTTGAAGAATGAATCCAAAGAGTTGCCACCATTTTGAATATTTTTTCATACAAATGTGACCTTAAAAAATGCAGCTGCCCAATTTTTTGCAAGGCCAAAAAAAAGATTTATGTCACTTCAAACACTAATATCTTGCAATCCAAATGGTGAAAATTTCTGAAATTTTTTCCACATCTTCTCAAACCAGCATCCTACAAGATCCTGTGATTACATATGTTTAAAACAAAAAAAATGCAAAAATTTGATACTTGTACTACAAATGACGGTTTTAAAGCATTTTTGGAGAAAACATAGTCTTTGACCTTTAGGGGTTAAGTGGGGAAAAGTCAATCTTTCACAATGATCGGAATATAATTATTAAATAATTAAAGTTAAGGATTTTGTTTACCAAAAACCACTTCAAGACTACCATTTCAAAGCGCTACAAGTTTAAATTTTATTTTTTTTCAAATCCAACAATAGGATTCTACGTAAAAACCGTACATGTGTTTTGTGAAATGTACTTCACAAGAAGTTTTTGGCATGAATTAGGCTGCTCCAAAATTTGGTTGAGTTACCTTATTAGGTTTTTAAACTTTGAATTCTTTCTTAACCTCTAAAGTCCTAAAGCTTTTTTTCCATCAAAAACCACTCAAGAATTGAATGTCATTTCTATTGCAAAGAGCAAAAAACTTTAGTTTTTTTTTCACATTGATATCTAACTTTAGGATCCTGTCAATACTAGACTAGTAGAAGAATTTGTGGGAGAAATTTCATAAAATTTGTCTATGTAGATTCCAAGATTTTTGCATTTTACATAGAAGAATACAAACCTTATTGCACCTTATTTGACTAGATTTTTTTGGCTTTGAATCTTCTTAAGCTAAAATTTTTGCACTCTTAAATTTTTAATTTTTAATTTTCTATGTTGAAGAACTGAATTGAAATTCTATGATTTTTTTTTTTAACACACTTAACTTTCACTCATTAAAAAATTATTAAGTCAAAGTAGATTCAAGATTGAAGAGAAAATTGAACTATTAATAGCTCTAAGATGGAATTGAAACATACTAATCTCAATGGTGAGATTGTTTTAGCAAGAAGTCTTAGTTACCTTGTAAAATTGTTGTTCTTTTAATTCTGAAAATTGAGTTTTAAAATGAATCCTATAAATTATTTTTGTAAGACGTTGCTCTAATTACCAGAGAAACAAGATTGTCCATAACTTGCACATATTAATAAATCCAAATGGAAAGAATCAAAGCTTCCCATGTAGATAAAAATAAAATTTATGAAAGATAAAATTTTAAAATATTTTATTTTAAACTTTTGTAGGATTTTTTTCTACCTACAACTAAATTTTAGGCTTATTGTGCCATAACTTTTGCTCCTAGGCACTAATTGAAATATCAATTATTTTTCTAAAAAGCTAATGTGCTTTTTTATCTTCAATTTTTTTTAAAAAGCTCACAACTAATATTGAGACTATAGGAACCTATTCAAAATCTATTTTATCCCCATGAAGAAATAAGACCTTAGGGGGTAACTTCAAATTTTGCATGACATAGTTTTGAGGTTTAACCCCTAAAGGACCAAACACCGTTTTTTGACAACATAGCGATTTGGGGCAGCTCACTACGTCTGGAATTTTTAGTTTTTTTCATTGAAATTTTTACACAAGATGTGCCCGAGGAGTAGCTTCAAGGTCCAACAATTTTTATAACTTTGACTTCGTACTTAAAAAGTTATTGCATGATATGTCATTTTCATTGGTCGGCGGGCAACCCGGGCAGCTAAAAAAACTTCTTTAAAAGTCACTTTTAAAAAAAATAAAAATTTGAAATTGGTTCTTTAGATTTATATATACGTGGAAAGCTTTTAATCATTCCATTTGGATTAATGAGATAAAAGTTATGATTGGAGTTTTAGTTTGAGGGTAGTTATAGAATCTCTACTCAAATAAACTTTGATGTTCTTTATTTAACTCAATTTTCAATATTTTTGAAAAAAAATAAAAACATTGGGTGTAGATTGTTTATTACAACATTACAACCGTTGGGATTGGCATTTTTCATTTCCATATTTAAATTCTTAACAATTTAGTGTTTTGAACATTCTCTACTTCTTTACACTTACTATTTTTTTCCTATATGTTTTACAATTCCAAATGATTTGAAATTTTTCAAGCATGTATCCAACTTTCCTTGAAGAGTGAATCCAAAGAATAACCACCATTTTGTACATTTTTTCATACAAATGTGACCTTGTGAAGTGCAGCTGCCCGGATTTTTGCAGGGACAAAAGAAGGATTTTTGTCAATTCAAACGCTATTATCTTGCAATCCACATGGTGGAAATTTCTGAAATTTTTTCCACAACTTCTCAAACTAGTTTAACACAATATCCTATGGTTATATTTTTCCAAATTTTTTTTCTAGACATTGGTACTTATATTATAAATAGCAATTTTGGAGCGATTTTGGTGAAAACATAGTCTCTAACCTTTAGGGGGTAAATTTCATAGAAGAGTTTTGAGTTGTACATTTTTTGAAAAAAATTCAACAAAAAGCAAATTGGTTTTATTCTTTTAAGAAACTTTTTAGAAGAAGTAGATATAAGTTGATGCCATATTTAACTACTTCTGGACTTTTGAAAATCTAGAATCAATAATGGTCATTGGGAAATCCCATGGTCATCGGGAGATCTCGTGATGGTTATCGGAAGATCTCACGGTCATTGGGAGATCTATACAAACATTTGGAGATCTCACAATGTTATTACCCTGTGATCTTTGGATGTTTAGTCTAGAATTCATTGAATAGTCCAAAAGTAGTTAAATGTGGCATATTGAATGAAAGTTAAATCTTTAATAGTTTTAAAATAGAATGTAGCATTTCAATCCTAACTATCTCTTGAAAAGATGCAAGCAGGTTTTTTTCCTGCAATTTCTTCCCCCTCCCCTTTGAAAAAATCCATAGCCGTTGATGTGCTTAAAAGAAACTCAATCCCCCTTTCCATGTTGTCAATTTGAATTGCACAAAATAAAGTAAAACAAAATGAAGTGTGAGTATTAAAGGAGGCAAAATAGAAGAAAGAAGGTGGCAAATCATGTTTGTGAATGTGAAATGTCAATGGTAGACTGGCTTATTATGCAATGATGTCTATGTGCATGTTAGTAAAAATAATTGTCTTGAGAGGAGGCTTCTTTCCCAATCTTTTGACTTCCTTACATGATCTTTTCCAAGTAAGCATTCTTGGATACATTATCTCTCTTTGCAAGCAATATTTGAATTTATTTTATTTTTGGATCTCATTTTTAATATAGCATGTTGAGTTCTATAATCCGTTGGTATTTCTTATTGTACAACATGACTAAGCTCTCAATGGAAGAGAACAAAGCAAAATGCAAAAAGTGAAAGATGAAATGAAATAGAGCACCTCAAGGATTCTTGTAAGTCTTCAACTGTTATTTGCTTCTATAGGACCCAACTACTTACTATTTTATATTCCACTTGAAATTCAATATTATTTTCAAAGGTAGTCAATCAACTTAATGCATGTAGAGGAGGATTTTGCAATGCAATGTTTGATTAGTTAATTTGCACCTTTGTGTGTAGTGTTTGGAAGTGAATTGGGAGAGTTAGTATTTGGCACTTTGTATCCCCATTTTTTCATTGAATGTAAAACTTTTACATTCAATCCTAAGTCCTAATCTCTTCAATAATTTTTTCTTTAATCTCATATCTCTTTCTTTGTCCCCTTACGACTCCTACTTAGATGAAGAAAAAAACATTTTGAAATGCAAAAACATAGGAATTAGAAAGAATTGAAAATTGACACATGTACCTTTCTTGTAAATTATGTGTGGTTTTAAAAGTTTTTGACATGATTTGTCACTATTATCTCAAAAGAAGTAGCAACTACTTCTATACAAACATTGAGATTGTTTTAGCATATAATCTATACCCTATGGATTCATTTGTTTTCATAACTTTTACATCACTAAATTAAAATCTCAAATGGAATGAATTAAACATATTTGAATGTAGACATAAACATCATTCTATCTTTGAAAAAATAAAGTAGGCTCCACTTCTTTTTGCACTACCATTGATGACCAATTATAGACTTTAGGCCTTTGTCTTGGGAACCAAAGACTTTGGCGATAGAAATTTTCACACAAATATCAAAGCCTAGAAAGAATGATCGTTAAGTATGCCTTTGAAGATTGTAGTAAACCTCTTATTTTACACACTTCTACACATGTGCTTTCATCATGAAAACAATGTAAAATGATGTCTTGAATGGAAGGTGTTATTTGTGGTGTATGTTGTTACAAAGAGCCCGCAAAGAGATTCATTATTAGCACAAATCTAGTAAAAAATTGGCAAATCTATGTTAGTAGTGTATTTTAGCAATTTATGCTTCTTTCTCTTTATCTACATTTTAGACATGAATTTTTTTTTTTAAATTTGAGTCCAACTAATGAAGTAAAATCTATGAAGTTTAGTTTCTACTTCAAGTTGAAAATTTGGAAAATTTATTAAATTTAATAACTTACAAAATTCAAGCTTGATGCTTGTAAGTTACTAAGTGTTGATTATATTTCCTAATTTTAAGAAATGATACAATAAAAAATTTGTACCATGATGTTCTACACTATAATACATAGGCCTATGAAGAAATTTTCAATTTTTTTAAGAATATATTGCATTTGATATTTTAGTGACAACCAAATTTTAAGTCAATTTTTGGAGTGACCTTTGAATTTTTTCCATTGACATACATTCAAGTATATATAAGGTCTATTTTGTGTCTTTGGAATGCCTTTGAAGCAATGTCTAGAATGATGGAATGATGGAATGAAACTAGGACAAAAATAGAAGAATGAAGCGGCCAAGACAATAATGGTGGAATGAAGCTAGGACAATAATAAGGTTATTTCAAAGTTACATGATTAAAACTAAGCCTACAAAGTTTGTTTGAAGGAATTGAAAAGTTTTTAAGGGAACCAATGCAAATTTTTGGGGTTCAATTAATTTCAAAAATAAAGGGAGGAAAAACTGGGAATAGAATTTTTTACAATAGAAAAATTTGAGAAGATTTTAGGCAACCAATGGGTTTTACAAAAACAAATGGAATATAGGATGACTTTCCATATAGTGTTTACGTCTTGGGGGGTGAGTATTGATAAATATAGGATCCAAAGCGGCTATTGATCAACATATACCTCCAAAGTTCACAATAATGAGTTTACATTTGCCAAGACATCCATGCCATACTACTAAAAGATTGTTCAAAACCAAAAGAAATCCAACACAATTCTCTTGGTACTAATATAAAAATGATTTCTAGCATTCAAACGGGGGTTTTCTAGACTCCATCAACTTGATTCAATGTACAATGTTTTCTATTGGCCCCAAATCAACAATCTTTTGTTGTTTTCGACAATGACGATCATGATTTAACCAATTCAACATAAATATATAAAATTTAGGAAATTCTAGAATTTTTTGGGAATTTTTTTAGAATCTTTTAGAATTTTTAGACTCTGCTTAGCACATTCATAATATTCTTGAATATTTTGAAATATTTTAGAATGTTCTTGTATTAAAGGATCTAAAATTCTTTATACATACTCTAAGCAAGATTGTAAACATAATCCTAAAAGTTGAAAGGCATACAAACACACAATTGACAATTCTAACTTACAAACATTTGAAATAAGTTTTCTTCATTTGAGCAACATTTAAAATACTATGGCTGAAATTTTATGTATGAAGGATTTTTTTTCTTAAACTTCATCCTTCACAAAAAAAAAAATAATTCTACTGTGCCATTAGACTTTGGCGTTGATTTTGGCACAATAGAATTTTTTTTTTGAAATTTATTATACTAAAAATAGTTGGAAAATCAAGCTAAATTTCATCTCCAAAATTTGTTTGTGATTTTGAGTCTACAATCAAAAGTTATGGAGAAAGTTCAGAGAGGGGTAAGGTAGTAGGTCCATAAGTTGCATGCCTAAGAACTGAATTTTGGGGAGGTGAAGCTTCTTGAAATATTTTTCAGTAAAATTCCTTGAAAGAAAAGAAAATTTGACTTTTAATCCAAGTCATTTTATATTTTTTTTGAGCTTTGTAGAATTAGTTATGAAATTTTGAAGTTGAAATAGTATAGGGCTCTAAACAACCCACCTTCTAAAATGTTTATAGTTTGTACATTGCTGAAGGGTATGAAAAAAAAGCATTTGCAAATAAAGTACATGTGAGGAGGTAGTCAATTTTAAATAAAGTACATGTGCACTTATTGAACCTCCTACCTTAGAAATGAACATTTTTTTGGACATCTTCAAACATCCTTTTTGAACTTTTTTCATAACTTTTGAAGATTTAAAATTACAAACTGATTTTGGAGATAAATTTAGCTTGATTTTTCAGCTTTTTTTAGTTCAATATCTTTTGAAAAAGGTTATTATACTATGCCAAAATAGACGCCAAAGTCTAATGAGTTTAAATACACCAAATTTGAAATGCATAAGTAAAAAATAAATATTCATATTACACATCCAATTACAAAGGTCATGTAATGGTTGGACCATTGAGCTCTTGACCCTAATATTAGTCATAAATATTTCACATATTTTTGTGAAATTATAAAATTATCGAGAATAAAGTGAAACAATTCATATCAAATGCATGTTCAAAAAATCTAAAAATATCTCCAAAGGTTCATGGCTAAAATGCGCATAAAGAAAAAGAGCATAAGTTGCCAAAATATATTATACATATTTTCCATTTTCTTGTGTAGGAAAGCCAAAAATATTTCTAGAAAGAATATCTAACACCATTCATTGAAAATGAGGTCGAGCAAGTTCCCCCAAGGAAATTGGATGAAAGAATATTTTATTTCCACATTAGATGTTTTTCAGTTCCTTTGGAGAGACGTTCCAGGCCTGTTCCTAATGCTCGGAACTAGCCATTGATGTCCAGAATTTATTTATTTTAAGTGAATAAATAAATAAAATAATAATTATTATTATTATTAAATACTATTTTTTTGATGTGGCAATGGTTCTGCCACATTAGACTGCTAATTTTGAGTTGATTTGAAGCATTTTCCGCATTTCCAACAATCCGTGAACTCGCAGCCCTATAGGACCCCAAAATCTCATCTAATGTCTTGGACCTTTCCAAAAAATCATCTAAAGGTCATTTTTTTTCAAAGGATTTTAGAGTTAACTCTTAAAGTCCCAAGGCCTTTTTTTGCTCAAAGACCACTCAAAATTGTCATTTTTATTTATTTTATTTTATTATATATAGCAATTCAACTACATGATCTCGGACTACATTTATATGAGAGCATATGGCAAAAAAATTGCAAAGTTTAATAGTAAAGTTTGGAAGATAGAAGGCTTATTAGTTGTAGAAGTTGAACAAAAAGATCTTTTGGACCCTATTTATTTGACAATTTCAAATGACTTTGGCTATCATTTGTAGGAAATTTTTGCACTAGAAATTTGGGATTAAAAACCTACTATACTGAAAACCATGTTAGGCATATTTGTACCAATTTTTAAAGGTAAAAAAGACATGGAATACGACCAATAAAATCTTACAATGCCAAAATGTGCTTAGAATTCACAAGATACTATACTTTTTTGCAAACACTTTTACCTCCACATAATTTCTCAAAACAAGAAACCTAGTGGTGGATATAATAATTTATTCACTCTTCACAAGCACAAAAAATTAAAAAAAATTAAAAAAATTAAAAAATAATTTCTTTATATAAATTAGAAGGATAATTCAAATATCCAAGTGCCTAAGACATTGGGCACCATTGAGTAATAGGTGCCCCATAGATTTCCTTTTGGACTTGACTAAAGTTCTTTTCTTCAACCTTGACATTAAACTTGGAGTTTTGCTTGAAGATGAAGGAAAGTTCTTGTGTTAGTCCTGACCCTCAAGTTACATTTTGCAAAAAGAATGTTTTAACCTCTAAATTATAAGTCTGATTTGATGAAAATTATATGCAGGTAAAGCTCTTTCAGTTTTGCCTCTCCAAAAAAGTTTCAAAATATTGCATTAGAAATTGAGACAATAACAACCTACCTAAAATCCATTATGTCCCTTGAGGGGACGATGGAACTTTAGAAGTTAATGTAAAATACTAAAGAAATATAAGTATTTTAAATTATATTTTTAGCGGAGGAGGGGGGGATAGAGTTGAAAAAGCAATCCTTCCAACAAAGGGATGGAGATCAAAAAGATTTGTTTTGCCAAAATTCCAATACATGTTTGAATTCTAAAGAATATTGATTTATAAGGATTTTAATACAGGATTTTGTTTCTTCAAAAACATTGAGGAATTCTAGACAAGATATTATTTATTCATAAATCGCCTCTACCTAAAATTTATCAAATAAGTACTTTGAATATTTGGTGCTTTGTTAACACTTCATTTTATACCACGTAAATTACTTACATACACCATCCACCTCAAGGTCCAAGAGAATCTAAAAACTAGGGTTGCAATAGAAGTGACATAGGATGCTCACATGAGCATGGTAATCATTGAGGACCCTCTTCATTGTTTTGTATGTACAAGTTTAAGAGATATTCTTGCCTATTGGCCAACTCTTTGATTTTGATCTATCTTAGGGTCGCTTCACACTATGGCAGAGGGTCAAGAGGCCATTGATTTCCACCAATCAAATTGTAGGAATCCATGAATTCTTGAAATTTCGGCCTCTCGACCCTTTGCACTAGACGGCACAGTCGAGAGTCCATCGCCCTCCAAACTGACATTTCTGGCAGGAAATTAACTACATGTTGACGAACTCTCGACTATAGTTTGGATCGAGCAAAAATGGAGACCTAAACTATGATCGAGAGTCCATCAAATTTTTTTCCTAGAAAATCAGATTTGTTCTCTCTTTGTTATTTTTTATTTTTTATTTTTTATTTATACCCTTCTATTCCATTTATACCCTTCATATTCCTTGTTTGATGGTAAGAACATGTGCTGTGATTTTTTTTCCAAGGTCATTTTGGACTCCTTTCTCATGTTTTTTAATTTTCTCCTTGAACAATTAACACACAGGTGAGGTTTGGACTTTGGGCTTGGCCTTTGGAGGCATCACACTATGGCTGTCCAAGTTGAGAGGCCATGCCCAAACTATGGTCGAGAGTCCAACAAAATGGGCTCTTTAATGGGCATTTTTTTGGACTCTCACCCAAAGTTTAGGCACGGCTTCTCGACTTGGTTGGCCATAGTGTGAAGCGGCCCTTACAGTTGTTGCTTGCCATCGCTACATCCGCCATCATGCCAACTTTCTAGTGAGCTTGAGTGTATGTTTTTTGGATTGGCTTTTAGAAATTGGCTCTCATTTTGGGGAGATGTACATAGAGGGTGTAGATCTTTGTACTTCAAAAGTTTAGTAACGTTGATTAAGTTGTATTGCAAGTCTTAATGATGTTTTGGATCAATTCATTTTTCTACAAATTTTTAGATATTTTGGATGGATTTGTTAGACTTCAAGTATGGAGTGCATGATTCAAGAATTTTTTTTGTTTATTCAATGTTGCTTAAAATTTTTGAATGGAGTGTAGTGAGAATTTTGTGTAACAAGGGAGATAAATTGTGGATTAAGTTTCGCTTTCTCTTCGTTCTTTTGAACATGTTAATTAGTGTTGTCACATACAATATTGTCTATTTCTTATCGATATAGTAGCTTTCATTTTTTAGGATGACATTTGACATAAATCTACTTTTTGAGAAATTTTTTATATTTAAAAGGAATTTTTGGATATGTATTTGGAATGTAGATGTTGAATTTTTAATCGTCTTGTGGACTCTTTGTGATAGCATATGCCACAATTGCATCCTATCCAAGACATCAATTTAGTCATCTCCATGATAAAGGCATACATGTAAAATTCCATCAATGAAAAGAAGTTTGTGACATTCACTATAATCAGTAGCTGACTATGCTTTCAAGGCTCCAATATTTGTATAAAAATTATTCCAAAGTTTAAAATGGGGCTCCAAACCTTCATTTGGACATCATTAGTAGCACTGAGAGCAATAAAGCCCTTGTGAATTGTTTGTCTTTTTTTTTTTAGTTAATTAATTTTTTTTTAAATGGTTATTTTAGTTGAGATGGATGTCTTCACAATTGTGAATTTCTTATGGTGGACTTTGGAGGTGTATATTGACCAATAAATGGCATTGGACCCTATATTAGTCAATACAACCTCTCCAAAGATTCAAAACTCATAGTTTGTCTCAAAAACTTTCAAATCTCATTTATTTATCTTTAAATTAAAAATTCTTCTTGGCCTTTGTTTCTTAAATAAATTAAATCCAAAAAGGTTTATTTGATATTTAACTACTGATTATGGACATAATCCACAGTCCAAAATTAATATTGCATATGATCAAAATAAATAAAATAGTTCAAATACAGACTTTCAAATTTTAAGGATCAAAATAATAATTTTTTAAAATTCATAAGTGATTAAGTGCCAAGTGCCAACTGCTAGCCAATACATTCTCAATTACAAAAATGTCCATAATTTTGTACATACAGAGGCAGTTTTAAGTGGTATTTACACAACGTTTATGACTCCACTCTATAGGTAGTTTTGTAATTTCACGGCCACTTCACAAATTCGCAGAAATTACAAATTTAATTAGAAAATTATAATTCCACTTGGGTTTGATCTGTGAAACAAATCCACACCAATCCTCTGAAAAATATGTGCCCCTCTTGGCATTGGCCCCAAGATATGAGCGAAAACATTGCTTTGGTGATGTGTTTGCATGAACGTTACAAATTGAGCAAATTTTTGGGTATTGATCTCTTCTTTCCTCATAATACAGCTAAGTTAGGATGGCCATCCACTGTGAAAAACGTTGCAAACCTTGTTAAGGATCTTTCATGCCAGAATAAGTTTAACCCCTAAAAGCCCATTGTCCCTTTGGGGGACAAATGCGTTTTGGGGCAGGTACCTACGGGCTGCAATTTTCTCCTGATTTTTTGAAACTTTTTTTGGAGGTAGAAAAGCTGATTAGCTACGTGGGAATATAATTTTTTTCACAACCGGTGCCTGGTAACAAAAGTTATGACCAAATAAGCTCAAAACAAGGGACGGAGGGTAGCACAGGCAGCAAAAAAAATTTGCACTTATTTATTTATTTATTTATTTATTTATTTATTTATTTATTTTTTAGTATTTTTTTCTCATAGATTATATTTTTGTCTATCTGGAAAGCTTTGATTCATTTCATTTGGATTTGTTATGAGAAAGTTATGGACATTCTTGTTTTTTGGGTAGTTCGAGCATCTTTTTGAAAAAAATAATTTGTAAGATTCATTTCTAAATGCAATTTTTCAAATTTTTCAATTTTTTTTTTTTGCATGGTTTGATTTACTTGCTAGAACAATCTCACCATAGGGATTAGTGCATTTTAATTCCATCTAAAATATATGAATACTTTAGATTTTCCTTCTATCTCGTACCTACTTCTCCTTAACAATTTTTTTAATAATGAAAATTATGTTTTTTTGATTTGATTTTTTTTAATTAGACTCTCAACTCAATTCTCCACTATAAAGATTTAAAGCTCAAAACTCTAGTGCAAAAATTTTAAGTTAAAAATGTTCAAAGTCAAAAGATCCAGTCCCACAATGTGCTGAAAAATTTGTTTTTATCACTTTAAACGTAGATATCTTGCAATCTGTGCGGTCAAGAATTCTGAAATTTTTTCCACACATTCTCATACTAGTTAGGTGTAAGATCCTGCGGTTAGATGTGCAAAAATAACATTTAAATTTTTTTTTCACTCTTTGCTAAAAAAGTGGCAGTTTTGGGTGTTTTTTGGCAGAAAAAAGGCCTTGGGCCTTTAGGGGTTAATCTCTATACAATTACTCGATTGCTTGGTTATCATCATTATCATCATACAGTCTCTTTAAGGTAACTACACCTAAAAGCGTATGCTACATAAAATCACACACTACAAATTCTTGTCTAAAATGTACTCCCACTATTCATGAGAGTCTACGATTGCTTTTAGAAATACTTATTTTTAACACTTCAAAAATTTGTAGCTTATTCATAGGGTGTCCAAAAAATGCATTCTAAGAGAATCTAGAATCCACTTTTCACTACCAACATGACCCTACAAAAAAAATCCCAATATAGTAATGGGAACCATGCTGAATTGTTTATTTGTGCAATTTTAGGTGTATTTACCTGAGATGGATGCAGCAGGGATTGTTGCACATTCCATGTGGCTAATTAAACGTGTTTTGGGGGATTGCAGTCATTTATGGAGACTGGTTTATGTTATTAGTAGCAGGCTGGAATAAATATGATGTTATGATATCACTGTGATGCGTCTTCCTCCTGCTACAGGAGGTTCGTTGTTTCCTAAATTTCCTCTGTTATGGTTTAGGGTGCCATGGCACTGGGTTCTAGGGTTGCAAGAGAGTTTCTGTATCCTCACCTAATGAAAATTGCAGTCTGGCATTGGTCTTCTGTTGCTAGTTTAACTTGAAATTGCATCCATTCAGGGTCCAGATCGCAACCTATTTTTATGGATTTTTAGATCAAGCTCGGAAATAAGGTATGGCAAATATTAGTTACTCAAACTCGGTTCTCTGCATGTGGTACATATGTACTAGGTAACAAGGAAACCAGAGATGATGATTATTCCCCGGCAATACATTATATTTCGATTTCAACATCAAAATGTTCAAGATGAACGTTGAATTGCAGCTGCCACTAATGCCTTGCACCTAAAACTCTGCCGTGAGGAATACTAAGAAATTTGGTTGAGGAAAATAATGGATACCTTTGGGTCAATGGGATGCATAAAGGATGCGGCTGTTTCATAGTGGAAAAAGGGTGCACTTCACACGCATCAAGGGTAAATACTTGCTCTCAATAACTTCCTAAGGAATGATAACTTGTTGAACCCTAAATACAACAAGCATGAAAATGTTCAACTATCAATTGATCAAAATCTACAAAAATGCCTCTGAACACGACGTTCAACTCATCAGGTGCCAACTTTCCCCCTTGCACAGTAACAGAATGTCATCTTGTTACAAATGACCATTTCCTGTCTTGGCCTCATCTGACTCTGGCCAGAAAACTTTGTGCAACTCCTGCACACACTTTGGAGCATCGTCGTCATCCACCACCATGGATATATTCACCTGCTCAAATGCAGAACCCAGGAACCACACATTCAACACGGAGAATAATAGCCCTCATTCCAAGCTAGACATTCGGCTCGGTGGATAAGTTTCACACTTACACCTGTATAAAAGAGTTTCAAAAATTTGAAAAAGACAAAAAAATCGATAAATATCTACTCCTGTACAAAGTACATAAGATGATAAGTTCAGGTTTCTTCGGCATCCACAAAAAAGGGGAGACAAAATCTTATAGATACACAAGAATACCAGAAAAAACGGGTTTATATATCTAATCCAAAAGCAATTATGTAACTTTGCGCCATCAGTTCCGCATCAAGCACAAAGATAAAAAGAGAAAGTTTGTATTACTTGTGTAGTGACTCTGACATTAATCATGAGATAGCAGTTCGACATTAGTGTCTCACAGCAATTTCGGAGGGCGGTCAATAAGATTAAGCATACCTTCGAAGCACCCTGTGAGATCATTTGTACATTGATATTGTTCTTCTTGAAAACCCGAAAGACCTGCACCGAATCAGTACATAGGTGGTCACATATACGATTAGAGGGGTAATTTAAAGTCGATTAGAAAATCACAATGTTCGAGCAGATCGCATAACAACGCCTTCATCCAACGTGGTTGAGTCCTGTATACGAGTAAAAATTTGGTAGGAGAATGGTTTGTATGCAGCACCTTCTCAAGTACAGCTGATGACTGCTTCACATTGCTAATGAGAGAGATAATAGCCTTTTTCTTCAAAAGCTGCACATTAGCGATCCTTGACAACTCGGACTTCATCTTGTCCAATTCCTGCTGTTGCCACAAGAACTCCATATTCGTCAACTTGTAGGCGAAGGTTAATTTTCCTAACTGAATCACAAATAAATATGTACTCTGATAAGGCAATCAAGATGGACATACATACCCAGGGACAGACTAAAAAGTTATCTCCACAACCGTGAATCACGTTTCCTGATGACTTATTAACTGCTCCGGTGATAGAACCCAAAACAAGGTGAAGTAAAAGTGCCTCCGAATTAACAGAAGGCCATTAGAGCTGCATGAATAACTTGCCTGCTCAATGAGGGCACGCTCCCAGAGTTTGGAAGGGTCTAACGTCAATGATATGCTGACCTCGCTTGTGGCCACCACATCTACTGAAATCCCCAATTCCTCAAATGTAGTGAACACCTGAAAAGATTGTCAACATGCAAATATTCAGATTTCATCCGCTAAAACCCAGCTCAAAACTCCAGATTCCTACGAGTTGACCCAAATGAAAAAACACATGCCGAACAAGTCCAAATAGGAGACGCCTGGATTTCCAAACCTTCGCCAGGAACCCAACTTGCCCAAGCATGCGTGTGCTTTGGATGTCCAACATTGTCACATCCTTTTTCAGAACAATACTCGTCATCTCTGCCTGAAAATGTCACATAGCACTAGTGTGAGGAGCCACATAGAAAATAACCAACTCAAGTGAACTAAAACAATTTACAAAAGAGCAAATTCTTAATCGACAAGAGTAGACTTGCCACTGACAGAGTTTCAAAGTGTTCTCAGGAAGGCAACTCTAAAATCAACAACAATAATATCAATACCTTGCTCATGTCACGTTCCCCTGTTATGAGTGTACCAGGTGCCTGTGGGTTGTATGAATTTTTTACACGAACAGGTATGTTTGCATCACGGGCTGGCCTCATGGATTGAGGATGTAACACCTAAAGCCACAAATTCCACACCTCAGTGTCAGCTTCATTGAAGCTTGAAATCACAACAGACTTGATACTAAATATTGACTCTTGGACAAGGTCGTACGAGGTTTGAGCAGACAGCGGTTTAAGGGTTTAGAGACATCAAAACCTTGCAGACACCTTCCTGACACTAATCAGAACGAATCCCGGAAGTTGACAAGGGCCCTTCTGTAAGAAACTACATACCTGAGCACCGAAATAGGCCAGCTCAGATGCCTCATCGAAAGTCAGGAACGGAACAGATAACGCATTTGCAAACACTCGGGGATCGCAAGTTAGGACGCCATCAACATCTTTCCACACCTGCCCCACAAAGGATTTCTCTTGATTTAAAACTAACTCATCCCTTATGCACACAATAGTGAAACTTACGTCGATTTCATGCAGGGTTGAGAGCAAATGCTGCGAAGGAAAACAAAGGCTAATAATCTTAATTCAATCCACAGGCTTGCAAGATTCACTCATGCTCCACACTCACATTCAGCAAAATGTCTTGGCAGAATGGTAAAATCAAGAAGGTGAGTTACCTACACCTAAACGTTAAGAGCATTAACGTACACGTTCATAGTTCTACGAACATCACCGCAATCGAGACTACAGACCTGTAAACTCTTCCATACTGGAAAAAAATAGGCATAAGATCGCTACTAAGGGTTCAGGGTTTAGGGTTAACTGGAAAAAAATAAGGCATAAGATGACCACATTCGAGAAAAGAACTACCGGCGTCTTTCTTGAAAACAATGATGAGTATCAATCAGATGAAATCACCAACACGCGCACTATACAGACCTGAATTTCTCGGAGACCTAGAGCTTTACCAAGGGCTGTAGCAGTTAAGTCGCTACCCCCTCGTCCTAGGGTGGTCACACATCCGGTTTCAACACCCTGCAACAAAATACGTCGTTAGCACTGCAATGCGTCATTGAAGTAAATGTTAAACATGCCACTAGGCAGAAGCGATAACAGTATGAAATTGAACTGTAAAAATACTTGGTCGCATTAGCGTAGAACATAAACAGAAGGACATAATTTGAACATACCTTGCCAAGGAAACCTGTAACAACACATATGGGAGTTCCCCTATCTGCATCTCTTTCAAGATCTTTAAGGAGCCTCTCTCTCACAGTAGGGTACGTGGACTCCAAAATTTCAGCATTTGTGAACTCATCAGTTGTGATGATTCCAAGATCGAAAGCATCGTACTGCAAGGTCCCCCCAGACAGGCAATCTAAAGGTTAAGTAGAAAGAAAAACACTATGCCATTGACCGCACACCCCAAGTTTCAAATGGCTAAGCAAGTTCATAACTGTGTTAGTGATTTGAAACCCTACAACTATCGATGAAGAGTCCACAAGCAAAATGATTCCAGGATCATGTGAATCTTCTGATTAGTGATGCATTTGTGATGAAAATACAAATCTTAATTAACATAATGGTTCCCCTACACTGCAAATCCACAGCACAGATTGGTCATACGAGAGAGATTCTTGCAATTCTACGATCAATAATTAAGAAGACAGAGTTCACAAAGAAACCAACTTTCATTCAATGTGAACAAAAAATTCTCGCAACCACTCCGTCCGGCTGGTGTGCGGTTAGTGTGCAATGATAAGAGGAAGCGTGAACATCTCAATGATATCATACAACCACAATGTGTTAAGAAGTGCGTCACGGTCACGGACCTGTCGTGCATAAGAGCCGATATTGTTCAAATAAGCTGCAAAAACACGGGTGGAGAGACGCTCCCCGAAGGAAACCAGGTAATCCTTGGTACGCACCGTCAGCTCCTTCATAAGAGCAATGCCCATCAGTAGCTGCTCCAACTCGTCCAAAAGATCTGCTCCAGATGAATGAACATATCTTTAACCATGTGGAAACATCACCAAGAGCCTACATATCTGCAACCCGTTCGATGAAGGGACAGCTCTGTCATGCCAACTTCCTATAAAGCCACACCTCACAAGAAATGTATAAAGCCAAGGTGCAAACCTGCGATCAAAGATTCGTCCACCTTGAGTTCACGTGCTGTCCTGCCAAATCTCACCCACCAGACAGCCTCATAAGCACCATTTCGACTCAGTAACCATGAAACAGTCGCTGTCACCCCTTGTAAGAATCATGACATTGAGGCATCCAAGCACCCAAACTTTCCAGCGAAAACTCTGAGAAATAAATTCAACCATCTCAAGCTCCTTGGATCCCATCTATTTGAAATGCAAAATTCGGACAGATCCCATAGAAAACGTTACTCCAAATGTTTCAAAGAAGCAGCGAGTAGTACGTCTTGTGTAGATCTTTGATAAACTTGAGCTCCTCAATTTTACCGGACTCCTTCACACCGCATGTGACCGCCTTCTCTCCTGCCTGTCAATCAATTAGTTCACCATTACGTCCAGATCCAGGGCAGCGTTCTCTTTGAGACACGGCATTGTTACAGCAAGTAACAATTTGACAATCCAATGCCTCGTAGACCAGAATGACAGTTAAAGCAAAGCGGAGGTTTCAAGAAATTTGAAGCTTGCAACCGAATGGCAGTTCTCTCTGCTCGTCCATTTATTAAGACCTTGAGAACATTATTGACTCGCACCTTGAGGAGGTTATTGGTCGTCTTGCCCATAGCCGACAACACAATGACCGGCCTCTCTTCCGGAAAGCTCAAAATCAATTGCGCGACTTCGCGCATCCTGTGAGCGGACGCGACGGACGACCCACCAAACTTCATGACCGTCGTGAAATCCTGCTCCGTCAACGGTCGCCTCTCTCGCTCCTTCACTACGGCGACACCGGCGTCACATCGGACACGCAGCAGCGACCACGGCGCGCCTCGCGTCTTCTGCGAAGAATTTTCAACGAATAGCCACCCACTCCCACCAGAAAAATGCAGCGACGAAGACGATTCTAAACCTCGCCATCGGGCTGTCGAATGCGCGAAGCTCAAATCTCTGGAAGTGGAAGCAGAGCAACAACAGGAAGCAGAAGCAGCACACATAGCAACGACAGGAGGAGCCATGGCTGCTACGGCCTCCATTCTCGAAAAGTGACGACAGGGGCGGGATAGGAGGAACCTGCAGGAGAGCTAACTTAGGGTTTAAGCTAAAACATTGTCACTGAGAAAATTTTATTTGAGAGTGCTGGTGGTGTGCGAGAGAGGAGCGAGGCAAGGGCAGCGTTGCCAAGCTGGACTTCTGGAGTGAGGAGGACTGCAGAATCGACCCTACCACGGGGAGTCACTGTTCACAATGAGAAAAGAAATAGAAGCTTCGTACCTTTCACTGATGCTAGGGTTTACGGCCATGGCGGGAAAGTGAACCCTTGAGGCTTGAGCCCGAAGTACGATATTTCCGCTTTCTTTGCCTTTTCTACCGCCAATCTCGATGCGCAAGATCTTAAGACTTGTTCCTACCTGTCAGTAACTCGTTGCGTCTTCCCATATGTGCTCTTTTTGTATTCACCGAACCTACATGGGAGCTGAAATGGCAGTCACATAAAGTTTCATTTATGAATCTATGTCTTCAAATCTTCCAATCCCTTTAAAATTGTACTCCCTCCGTCCCAATATGATCTTCCGGTTTCCATCTATTTTGTGTCCCAAAATGATCTTCCAGTTTTGACATGGCAGGAAGGACCCACAAATTAAATCCTTGGTGCTTTTTTAAGAGTGTCAAGAAACAATGAGCTGTGCGCATTACTATTAAAAACTCCAGACAAGAGGAATTGATTCGAGGCTGATGTCACTCGTACCTACATAGAAGTCACAAGTATGGGATATGCAGAACTTTTAGCATTTGTATTGAATTTAAAATCATATCCAGCAGTCTAAAATGAGGTGCTCAGAATCTAAAATTGACTTGTTGACCATTGCTTACGTCATAAAGCTTTACCAACGGGCTCTCAGCAAATCCAAAGCGTATCTTACCAAAAAAACGCAGGATTGGGGCACAATTGGCATACAGACATAAGAATTGGACACCACAGGCAGCGCGGGAACTATGCTAGAGTGGCCAAATGAGTGGCTACCGGTGCTCCTTGAAAATCCTCAAAAAAACCCTCTTTTGGGCACTTCCAAACTACACTTTGAAAACTCACCCGAACCTAAAAATTATGGGACAACAGGAGAGCATTGAACTCTATTTACAGGTCAAAACGGATTTTAAAAATTACTATTTTCAAGCTTAATCTAGAACATTTTGTCTAACAAGAAGATCATTTTGGGACGGAGGGAGTACTCCGTATGTGTTATCTTTCTGTTTTGTGGGAAATCCCCTCCAAAATGCTAAACCCTCAGTTTGGGGACAAAACACCCTCAGCAGTTTCCTACATCAACAACCACCGACGTATGCAGCCTTTAAACACAGCTATAGTCAATAAAAAAATTCATATAGCATACAAAATAATCTCTTCAGGGCTTCTGCTCCCTTTCAACTGTGTCTGATCAATTCTCCACAGTGCTAAACCCAACAACAACAGCAACAACAGCAGTTCGGCATCAACAAGAACGACTTGTAATGTATTCAGTTTCTGAAAACCTGACTGGAACTTCACTTTAGACCGTAGGAAGTTGCAAGTGTGAAAGTTTCAATCTCTAAAAAATACTGAAACTTACACAGATACAAAATCCTACTTATGAAGAGCAAGAAACCCTAAATCACAACACCCCACATGAACAACTTCAACATAACAACTGCTTCTAAAATCTTGACTGCAACTAAGAAACTATGCTTCGTGTAGGATCAAGCTCTTCGAATTTGCTGCTCCCTTACAACTGCTCCTACTCTATGCACCAAATTGCCAAAACCTAACAATAGAGAGGAAAACACCCTTGACATGAACAACGCTCGATATATGCAACAAGTTCCATACCCTAACTTCAATCTAACCTCATCTATATGAATCAAACTCTGTAAGTCCTTGAGCTACAATCTGTTCCTAGCTCCAAGTTGCTCAACCCTAACGTCAGGAAGAGAATGAGCTCCCCATGGAGAGCCCTCAAAGCAGCAGCTCCATGGGAAAAAACAGCCAATGCAATTTAGACTTGAATCTAGACTATCATAGAAGAGTCATCTCATCGAAATTTTCAGCTCCCTCCCAACTCTATTCTTGCATCCCTCCAAATTGCTAAAACCTAACCGAGAAAACCCACAGGAACGAACTACTCCCGCAATTCCATTCCAAACAAAACAAAACAAAAACAACACGATGCAGAGTCGCATAGAGACACCTTACTTACTGCCAAGAGCAACCCTGCGAGAAGAGAAGCAATGGAGGGGTTATAATAAAAGGCTGTACAAAAGCAAGCTGAGAGACGGAGCGCGAGACGCACCACGAGCTGGCGAAAGGAGGAAAAACAAACAAGACAGACGATGCGGCCAAGTCCCAGGACTTTCTGGGTTTCCGCCTGGGAGCCCAGCCGTGAAGTTTGCCCGCCCATCGCCCGGCCTGTAACCGCTTGAACTTGGTGTTTGAGCGGGTTGACTGGTTCAGAAGCTCGGATTAGGGTTGGAGTTGCAGTGGCCGGTCTTGCTTGGTCAGTCGTGAAGATGCTGCAGGAGGATAACCGGGTTTCAGATCTCCACGATCTGCAATTTGGGTACTACCTTGGGGTTGTCACAGGTGACGATTTCACGTCGAAGGCTATGTTGTGTGCTCTCCATTCTGGCCCTGCGTGATTCTGAGGCTCAAATTTTGTCTCGAAGTACTTTGCTTATTTGAAGATTCCAAGATTGTACTAAGAGGTTTGTGTGCAGAATGCTTTGCTTGTCGAGAGGATTAGCATGCATTATTTGAACATTGTATCAACGACTTCTGAATTTTCAAAGTTTTATCTCTATACAAAAACCAACACTAAACTTGCACAAAGACTGTCATGTTTTGATAGTGTGCAGTACATCTTGTGTCATCAATATTTAAATTTTTGTGATGCTTTTTGGTCCAAATGTAGGGGTTGCATTTGGGGCAGTGTTGATTATGGATGCTCTGTGTTTTTTTCAGTGTTGGGAGTGCAGATCGAGTAGTTGTGGGTGCATAGTACCCTCTCAGAGCCTCCAAAGTGCAGCCTGTTGGTCTCCTTGGATGCAGCTCCGTGACTTTCACCTCGCCCTGCTGCATCCCCGGTTATGGCCAGTTTGCTTGATTAGTTCAGCAGGCCGTGACAAATCCAGTGTGAAGGCTTGGCGCCAGAAGCGCACAACATTGGGTATGTTGACCTCTTAGCTTGCTCTCCAGCTTTTCCACTCACTTCTGCGTGCTCACTTGCTGTTTGCACCCCTTGTGGAGTACTCGTTACTTTTATTTTGTTATATGAGGATAATACATTGGTTTCGTTCTTTGTCTCAGATCGGAGATTGATCGATCGAAGAGTACATCAAATTTCTAGTGACTTTTGAAATGGAATGCCATGTGTGTGCCCGCTTGCAGTACAGTATGCGAACACTAAGGACTCCTTTGGATCCTTAATGCTTTAGTCTGTTATTGCACAGATTGTCTCTACAAAGCATACAAGAGGTTGAAGTGAGTGGAGAATCATCTGTGGATGGGGTAATGGAAGGCTGGCTTACTTGGGCGCTTGTTGTCACTTACGAGCTCTTTGTGCCACAAACATGCAATCTTTTGTTGGAAACCCATTTTCCTCATTTGTGTATGAACCTGGAACAGTCAACATTAATTCCTGCAGTCGACATCATGTCATTCAAATATTGGTCGTCCTGCTTGCAACAACTACAGGATGTTGCTTTCTTTTGCAAGCTGCAGCTTGGATATAGTTGACAGTTGGTGATAATCAGGACGAAGGTCTTGCTTTGCGATTTGGTATTCGTCAGTGTCGATGTAGAGAACAGCTTGTTCGTGTAGGTCCTATTCAATGTGGTTGTGCTTCAGGTCACGGCTTTGAGTCTGTTGCTTTATCTTGGTAAACCCAACAGTTTGATCAATGCCGGAACCTGAGTTTCTTTCGTATGTCATTCTGAATTTAGGTTTGACAGCGATGGAGGAATTGAACCTGGCTCAGGAGAATTTGCTCTCTTCGACCGTTCATGATGATGTTAAATATTGGCCCTGTCTGAATTGTTTTCTTTCTCAGTACGATCAATCAAATTGGTGATTTTAAAAGCTTGAAATCTCGGTCCTTTAGGGGTTAGTTCTAGAGATCGGAAACCCATACCCTGTTTGTGTTAGTGCCCTCTTCGTTATCCTAGCTGTGGGCCGATTTTGACCCTAAATTCAGTCTGTTCAAAGTCCAAGGCCAGCTTACATTATTGTTCTATCCTTCAATTGCACCAATATAACCGCAGTCTAATATGCAAGTAGCTGAAATGAAACCAAGACATGTTTTGAGAAATGCAGCAAAAAAAAATTGGAAACTGAAATCAGTTGCTACTTCAATTCCAATGGCGAGGATTCTAGTACATCAATGCACTATGTAATGCGCTTCCACTTACGGCGACTGCTACATCGAAGCCAAGGGCTACATTGTTCTATCCTACAAATACCCCAAACTGATTTGCAAGTGAGCGCGATTGATTATCGAAGCTTATCTGTTCGAGAGAGATCCAGTTTTCCGAAGCAGCGAGATAGTCCTGGACTCGTCAAGTGCAAGTCGACGGAACATCGGCCTAATCTTGGAACATTGCGTCCCGAATTCTGTTTCGCAGAGCTATGTCTGCCAGCGACAATCGAAGCCGCAAACATTTCGTCCTGAGATTGGTGCCATGCAGACTCGTGCGGGCCGTCGAGAGTCGACGGACGGTCGTGTTCAAAACCCAATTCGTCGTCTTCGTCCAATTTAGAAATGGAAATGAGGATGTTGGCCATGAGCTGTGCGCCTGATTGATGGCCTGAACCGGCAAGCATGAAAGAAGCGCGCGGTGTGACTGACGCCCTGCTCGGCATGCTGTTAAAAGATTGCGCGGAGGCGGAGCTTCGGGAGGAGCTCGCGTCAGAGGCTGCTGAGCAGAAGCTTCGGTGATGACGATCACAGTTAACGCCTTCACTGTGTTGGTCCGAGTCGGAATGGTACCTTTCCATGTCGACATCCTCCACAGAAACGCTGCTACGGCTCTGATCTGGAAATCGAAATGTCGTCAGAGAAGATTGAAAGGCCTCCTGGGAGGAAGTCGATTCGGAATTGGACTTCTTTCGCAGCTTCAGAAACTTCAGAATCTTACCACCAACTTGATGCCCCGAATGTTTCCGCAACGGGGACGGCGGCTCAAAGATTTCGAGCGGGTTCTCCGCAATATTAATTGGTGTGTGCACGCACTTGCCAGGAGGAAGAGGAAGATGACTACCTCCAATCACATCTAATTTCGACCTAACAGGTGCCGTTTGCCGCTTCGTGTTTGATGACTCACAGTTCGACCCCAAGCTGTCCATTGCAAAGCATCCAGCTCTCAAGGTGAAATTAAATAACTCAGTCGTGTCTATGTTCTAACGTAGAGTCTCACGAATTCAACATCGCATCAACCCGAGTTTCACTGAAGAAAATCGTAACACTGATCAGGCCTAGCTAACAGCGTCCCGACTACCGACAATACACTTCAGAAATCGTCACAGTCCTTGACAGAAAGCTCGCACACGAATTCAATTGCAAGTAATGTACGAGTAGCTCGGGCAAACGCCGATCTTTCTCAAGAAAATCCATACACTACTCCGGCTTGGCTCACGACATCCCGACTACTGACAATGCAGTTCAGAAAGCGTCACGGTCCTTAACAGAAAATTTGCACACGAATTCAACAGCGAGTAATGAACGAGGAAACACCGAGCTTCTAAGCTTGCGCACGAATTAGACTGCAAGTAAAGTACGCAAAACGGAATGAGAAATAACTTTGGCAAGCAGGCGCGAATTTAAATGTACGGTAGCGACAAAGGAACTGCAACTGTTTAATGTCCCAGAGCCGCACCTCGAGGTGTTATTAAGTATTGTGAGAGAATCAGTGAAACAAAAAGGAAAGCGTGAGACAAAAGACGAAGGAAAAGTTCAGAAGAAAGCGGAAGCAGAAAGTCAGGCGGCTCAGGCCTCCGTAACAAGAGCACGTCTGCAGTAGCAGGGCTACTTGTTGGTGGTCCTGCCCGACCTCTCCGCCTCGCTTTTCTCAGGTCTCGCCGCGGAAACCCTAAGCATCAATTGGCTCCTGACGGCTACAGTGACGAATTCCAGCTGCACTCACCATCCTGCCGCACTGACAATGCGGAGCATTCTGCAAAAGTCAGCTGTAGCTTACAGTAGGTCAACACCGGAAAAGCAATTGCAAGGCACTTGGTCCATGCACGCTGGACTGACTTCTTACTGAACTTCCGGTTTTCTTGCATTTCGAAAGCAGAACTTGAATGCGGAGCTTGAATTGGACCACTAAAACACAACCAAATGGAGAATAGCCGGCGTGTTTGTGTTTCCCCAATTGCAAGGCACGAGGACCTTGCACGCTGGACTGACCGACTCTCCTCAGCTTCTCGTCTCTAACTTGCAATTCGAATGCAGAACATGAATTGTTTCGAATTGAGACCACAAAAACTCAACCAATTGGAGAATACCCGGCGTGCTCGTGCAGCGTTTTCCCCTGTGAAATCGATTTTTCAATTAGTGGTTACAACGGGGACGCTACAAACAGGATCTGGAAGGCGACGGTAACGTGCTGCACTCTCTGCCGCCATGGCCAAATGCATTGTCACTCCTTTGCAACAGCCGCAGTTCAAAGGTTAGGCCAAGAACAGGAAGAGAATTGCAACGCACGATGAACACGCCCGCCGGCAGTGATCGAGCCATCGCTTGCTTTTTTTAGTTTAGTTTATTTTTAAAAAGGCTTGAGTCAAGTAAAGGCGGGAACCTGCATTGCAAAAAGTACAAGCCAACTTCCATTTGTTTTAAAAGGTGAAAGAAAGAAGAAAACTTTCCAACTGATGCAGCCAATGGACGGGAGCCGTCAATTGTCCAATGGAACAAAGCCAGTTGCCAACAAACTCAAAAATTCATAAATTGGACTGCTACAAGAGTAAGGGCCTCCTTACATGGTCATCGTGGAAGTTTTGCAGCGAGTGGTAGAGGGAAAATAGACATTGCACTTTCTATGGAATACTTTTTGCACGCGGGCACTTATGCGCTTTGAAAACAACAAACCCACGAAACAGGTGGTTGAAATTTGGAAATCGCGGGCAAAGGACCGGAAATGGCCGTCACCGAAATTGCAAATCGCGGGTGTAGCCTGGTGTACCGTTTGCCCGTGCACGTTTGCGTCGGGCAGGTGATTTGACCGGGGTAGGGTTTGCCCATAAGGGAACAAACCCGTGCGAACGCGGGGAACATCACGTTACTCGTGTTCTGTTGCCGCAGGTTGGCTCAGGCAAGGGTAGGTCATGCGAGGACGGGAAAGCAGCCATGGATGGGGATGCAACAACAAAGGAGGAGAAAGGTTTAGGCAAATGGTATACTCGGATAAGGTTCACTTGAACGACAAACGCACAACGTATAGTGGTCTGGTGGACTCTGGTGGACTAGTGGTTTTAATCGGATGCATTATTAAGGCTTTGGGTAGTTATGAGGAAACCTTTTTGATTGGTCTTTCACTTATAACTTTTGTTTGCGTTTTTTTGCTTGTCATTTGTAGTATTTAATTGTATAAATGTAAGTAGAGCTTTATCAAAGAAGTATCAATTTAAGTATAACAATATCAAAAGCAGCAATGAAAGATGAAATGATAAAGAATGCATTCCCTGCATATTGTATTTATAACTTCTTTGACAATTTTAACACAAATATACCATAACAACCTATGCATTATTTAGATACTCTAGTAAATTGTGAAAGTAGAATCTCCAAGGGTGATTGCAAGACACACTTGTACCGTAGGAGTGTCCCCCTTGACCTCGGACATGTAGATTTTTATAACTTTTGCATTATATGTCCGTTTTTCATGAAATTTAAAATAAAGGTTCATATAGTAGTTGCAGACATTGTATAATTTTTTTGCATTTAACAAATATTATTTTATTATTTTTAAACAACCCCCAATTGGATGTCTACCTTGGCCATTTTGGTGGGTTTTAGTACTATTTTTGACCCAAAATTGAAAATTTGAAGTTCAAAATTGGAGTACTAGGACTTCTACTAAAATTACACAAGTCTACATAGAGGTTTTCTAAAAATAATAAACTATCTACTTTCTACACGTGCTTAAAGTGGACTACCTTTGCGCAAGTGCGGAGAATACAATTTTTGTTCCTAAAGATGAAAATGGTTGAGAAGGAGCACCTTCAAGTTGCCAAAAATAGTATATTTTTGTTTTATTTTTTTGAATTTTTTTACTATTTTTTAAAAATAAAAATAAAAGTGTCTATTTTTTTGGCATTTTTCATTGTTCTTTTTTTGTGCATAACTTTTGGAGATTAATTTTTCTAAGCCTAGATTTTTGAAAAAATACTATTTTGAATTCTTTAAAAATTCTTTATATTTTGTTTTATTTAAAAAATTAACTCCAAGAGTTGATAGTACTCCAATACTAGGTTGTTTTGAGCCAAAAACAACAGTTGTTTCTTGCACAATGACCCCTAAACCATTAGATTTACATACCTCAAGAAAGTAACCATTGAAGCCATAAAAATCAACCGCTTATGCGGGACAATATAATTGCACTATTTATTATACGCAACATATTGAAATTAGGTTGCCCCACACTAATTTCTTGCTAGTCCACACTATAGAAGTATTCACTGCTTTTGTACAATGACGCATTCAATTGAGAGACATGTGTATGGCATAGATTTGTGCACTAGATCAAGGCTTAGTTCATAGAGTAGCATGCGCCTCCACGTGGAAAAAACATTGATTCACAAGGTAAGTTAACTTGGGTAAAGCAACTTAATTGACAAGGCAACCTAATTTCACTATTTTGTGTAGATGAAGAATGGATCAAGATTCAAAATGTTTGAGCAATAATTAAAGATTGACAATAATGCAAATCCTTCTAGCATCCATTGTCTAAGATTTGGATAATGGCAATGAGTTCATTCTTTGCAACTAAGGCATATAGGAAGTGATTGATGGAAGAAATATATTACACATTCTAAAGATGGCAAGCGTGATCAATTTGGTTTTTGTAAGCATCCTTCATATTGCACTATTCTTAGAATTTCCAATATTATTTTTACCTTTTTGAAATTACATCCGCAATAAAGATTCCTCAATCAATGCATCAAATACCCTGTACCAAAAAAAATGCAATTGGTTTCATCCAATGTAATTCCAATAGGTGTCTTCTTTGAGTGTTCCCTTTGATTTGGATGCACTTTCTTATTCAAAGCGTCTTGAAGTAAAAAAATGCAAAATTCATGTATGGCCTAGATGAAAAGGTGGTTTTAGGATATTACAAATGTTTTTCCCATATTGTATCTTTTTAATATGAATATGGGATTTTTTTCATATGTCAAATTAGCACACACCTAAGTCTTCATTCATCCTTGAATTTTTATTCTTTTGGAGGCATGAACTTTGACCAATATTAATAGTTCAAATTTCATCAAGTTCTAAATATAATCACTGGAACATTTGTATATATGGAAATGCAAATTATACAATTACTTCAAATAAATCTTGGGCACTTTTATTGTACAAAGAGGATACATATAATTGTATTATAATTGAAAGCTAATCTTGTGCATATCTATAGACATAATCTACCTATGCAAGAGATTCCATTTTGTCACAACGTGCTTAAGAGAAAAATTTTGGTCTTCTATTTAAGAATTTGATGAAAAGAGTCAATGCCTCTCTTCAAACCTATATTGTGGCACCGTCAACTTTCCAACAATCTAGCTTCACCAGGAAGACATTGCTAAAGAAACACCGCGTTCTATCAAAACAACTATTCAAGGACTTGTATTATACAAGCAAACATAACCTAGGCCTTGCAAATTGAGATCCGGAAATTTAGAACAATATGATAACCAACCCATTCTCATTTGTGTAAAAAGCAAACTACAAAATGGCATATATCATGGTCTACAAAACTTCCTCCTCTTTATAAGTAATCTTGTAGCTGTTGAGGCCACCAATACTCAAACGTAATGATCTCAACTGCCTTGTCTAAATTTTGCCTTTGTAACAATGCAGCAGCAGAGTAATAAACTAATCAACTATATAATACCAATATAAACCAAAGTTATTTTTATAAACCACAAAGTATCTCCTCAATTCATGTTTGTTCACAAAAATAGGTCTACATCAAAATATTGATTGGCACATTGATTGCTTACATCTTTATCAAGGGACCAGTAAATAGGTGACTCTGGTGAGGTTACAATAAGTTGAGCCTTTGCAAAGCTTTTCAGCTCCACATTATCAATCAAATTCTAATCATTTTTACTTGGCTCTGGTAAGGCAAGTCTTGGCAATATACGGACCTCTCTTAAAACTAGGTGGTGCGTTTTCCTCAGATAGATAGATAGAGAGATAGAAACTCTAGTCTTCAAAGAAGGCCGGCATGAATAAAGCATATGTTTGTAATGACAAAGAGCTAATGTCCGTCGGATCAAGGACAAAATGCGTTTTCCTCATCTTTAGTATTGTAGAACTTTGCTTTAGCATCCGAGCTACTATTGTGTCATTCAAGGTACTTGAGCCACTTTCATCACCCTTCTCATTGTTGGCATCAAAAAAGCATTTATATTTTGAAGTATTAGACTAACTAAGCTCAATCTTGAAGAGCCCACAGATGTAGAGTAATTACAAGGTTCCTTTGTGAGCTTTTTGTTCCTTGTTTGCTTCTTTCTTTCTAAAGCCATTGTTCTTCTAGTTTCTTTTTGCTGGCATGGGATGAAGATAATGGTGTAAGAGGTCATTGTGAGTTATTAAGGCAAAATTTAAAAAAAAGTAAGCCCAAACAAGATGTGGAGCAACTACTTACTAAAATGAACTTTAGTTTTGATTTATAAGATGGATTTTGTTCAAAGAGTACAATCTTCTACCATAAATTAGTAGTCTATATTGACTCCTCAATACAAACAAGGCTATACTCAAATCATATATGCACTTGCCACCGTACTAAAAAATGGCCTAGACGTAAGATATAAAATCTGAAGTTTGCCAAGCACATATAATCAAGTAGTGATTTGTGAAAGAATCATTATAGAAGTTCACAACCAATATAAATCCTCTAACAAAAGTTTAGAATATGATTACCTTGGTTCCAATGACTTGGAGTTCTAACAATGGATTTTCAAAGACTAATACACATCTAGTTGATGCAAAATCAATCTATAGAGAACAGAGCTATTGGCAGTGTCTTCAAATGAAAGAAAAAAAGTATACAAGCCTTACAGAACTCTGAAACAAAGCCATTAGAAGTGATCAGGTGACCATTTATGATACCCTTCAATCAATTTTGTGAAATGAATATGATTCTAGACGCCAAGAAATTTTAGTCATCTACACAAAGCTGCAAGAACTAGAAAATGTGTAGGTTTTCATCTCAGACCACTCTAAAACGTGCTAAAGTCTACAAATTTTGCAATGCAACCAAATCAATTGACGTTCATTAAAGAAGTCCTCAACCTAGGGTGTAATCTCTTTTGCATCAAAATGATCAAAAACATGGTTGCAAGGATAAGTGCATCAATTTCTAATTGACACACTTATAAAACAAATTTGTATACCAAAAATTGTCAAGAAACCCAACTTATTTATCCTATAATTCATTTGGATTTTTTGAATTTTAAATCACAAGTCCATTTGTATGAGGTGAAAAAATAATATTTGAAGTATTTCTCTACAACTTCTAACTAGGAATTTTTATAAGTAGACAAAAATTTCATATGAATACAAATATACAATTAATTATATTGGTTTATAAAATTGATGATGGTCTACAAGATAACGCAATGTAACTTACACAAGACCGATATATAGCACTAGTAAATTGTCCTTTCTAGTTCTTTCTTGCATCTACATTTGTCAATTATAGGAGGAGCATTCCTATAGATTCTGCAATCTAAATTTAGAAATTCACAAAACCAGAAGAGTCATTAAATTAGATGACCATAAAAATCTAGTAATACATTGAGTGTGCAGGACTGATTAAGAGTTTTAATGCCCCTTAATATACAATGTAATGCACCTTGTTGCATAGCTGCTCTGCATCACAATAGACTAAGGACATTCTCCACATTGTCCAATTATTTTTTGGGTACATTGAATTCATTTTTAGCAATCAAACAACAATACAATTATAAAGTGAATACTTTATTAGTATTTTAAAAGAAAAACAACAAAGTTAGCCTTTGACTTTGTAGGTTTCACCAGAAAGTAAAGTTCTGAAAGAAAAATACTTACTCAACCACAGGTTATTAGCCCTTCTTTTTTGGTTTTTGAAAAAGTGCCAGGATGGCGATCACTTAAAATTTGGTGAAGCATTTCATTTTTTTGTACATCCATCTTTTGTACCATAAAACACCTTTCAATCAAATTCATACACCTTTTCATCCAAATTTTACAATTTCATCCATATTTTAAATTGGATTGAAACTTTTTGGGCAAAAAAAGATTACTTTTTCCTGGCGAAAAAAAGATTTTCACTATGAAATGGTGCTTTCCGGCTCCATTTCCCCTAAAAGAAAAAGGATGCATACAACCATTGCGGCGCAAAAACAAAGCTAAAATAGCAAGTGGCATATAAATGATATAACCATATTACAATCATGTTACAATAAATACAAAAATAGCCCTGCAATGCACCATAACGGCTTTTCCATTTTCCTTCTTTGTGTTCTCCTTGCAAATATAACAAGAGTGTGAGACAAACACCTAAAATGTATGAAAGCAAAACGATTTGGCTTGATACCTACATCTTGGGAAAACTATTCTAGATATTGTCAAGATCCATTGTAAGATTCTATCGATTATAGAAAATTGTAGTGCGGATAATAGTCTTCTCAAGTGTGAACGCTACAGATCTGCCCGTAGCACATGTATGGCAATTAATTGACCATCAAATGGATATAAAAACATTAAAAAGATGGTCCTATAGTAAAAATTCTCATTGTAATGAAAACCAATTAATACTATCAAGCACAAATGTGCTACCCCAATTTCCCATAAATAGTCTACAAACTCGTCGATCAAATAAAGCTGGGTGCCTTCGGCATCATAGATAGAAAGCATAGGGTTGATTGTTTGTATACTGAACCAAAAAGCTGCTAGTTTCTAATGTTGCTTTCTGTCAATCAAACAACTATTGAACATCAGGTACCAACCATTTAACTATGCTCTCTCAACATGCACGCCATTGTTATAATACGTTCGAGAATATGGTCATTGTGTACTAGAATCAGAGACAATTAACTTATGCATAAATTATTAACATTAAGCTCTCCAAATGATCCTACTATAATGGATGCCACTTGAGTATAAGAACAATTATGTCATTTACCATAGAAAACACAATACTTGCATATACAAAGATTCGCATAAAAGTCTTTTTTGGATGAAGTAGTTTAGTGACGTGAGGAACTTATAGAAGGTTGAGTTCTAAACATGGCATGTTGAACAACCATTACCTTTCATTCAGGAGTTTTATATATATGATTTTGAATTCTATGTAATGCGTATTGTGTTGGTATTGTTGATGGTGTCAAAGAAAACATTCATTTAGCCAATGCCTATTAGTACCCATTAATTGGACATATACAATTGGACCAAAGCTTTAGGATATTCTTCAAGGGTATTCCAACAATTGGCTTGTAGTTTGTTGTATACAAATGCAAAGTAGACTTTGCATGAGATGGCTTTCCAATAACAATTGGTGGCGTCTTCCGCAGGTTATCATTCTAGGTTGACGCTATGTGTAAGGGATCAGAAGATGCTATATTCAATAATAATCAATCAAAATTGTTCAAAATTTCTTGACAAGCAATGTCCACAAAAGTTTTGTGTCAAACAATGATGCAAAAAGAAATTACAATTGCGGAAATTGAAGCCCAACAGCAAGGCAAGGCTTCAAGCATTATTAAACCCTAATTTCAAAGATAAAGAAAAATCCACTACAACCATCATTTTCTTTGCTTCTTCAAGGCAATACTACAAAAGTAATGCAAAACAAAACAAAAAACGCACTGACAGGTTCGGGTTTTTTTTCAATTTACTTTGTTGGATGGATAGAAACTAAATGCCATCCATGCTTTTCATATATTTTCTTGCCTAGTCACATAAAATGTCAAAATAAATCAACAAAAAAATACTGGTGCACTACATCAAAGCACGGGAATTTTTTATGGAAATCTCTTATGGAGCTTGAAACCCTAACTAAAGCCTAAACTACATGCCCCTAAACTTTGAATTGCGGGCCTTATTGATCTTGTTCATGGACAGGATACAGGATCTATTTCAAACAATCGAAGTGCCACATTGGTCCTTCAAGCCAATTTAATTGCCTTCAAAAATTAGCAACTATACAACACATTTGACAATTTCATTATTTCCACTATCGATAGTGACTTCAAAGGACATAAGAAAAGTATAGAAGTCTACTTACAAAAATTTGCGATGAAATCATTACAAGTCATCAGATGACCATTTATAATACCATGCACTCATCGATTTTGTCAAATTGATGTAATTCTGGACGCAAGAAATTGTGAAAGTCATGTAAACTAATCTTCAAGAACTAGAAAATATATTTATTTTCATTTGAGACTTGTCGAGCTATGAAACACTCTGAAGTTGTAGAATTCCACCAAATGAATGCTACAAGAGAAATTCTATTCTAATTGATTGAATTTTGACAAATCTTTGTCAACAATTAGGTCAATTAGGACATCTTAATTTGGATGCCTAATTCACAAAAATCTGTCAATTTTTGACAATTTTCTGTCATATTTGACAATTTGGAAGGGTTGAATTGGACAACTACTTGATAGAAATCTGTCAGTTTTTAGTCAAATTGACAAAATTATATCAATGTTTTGTCTTTTACAAGTTCATATATTTTGCTTTTGTTGGATTCTATTTCTCCTAGTTTAGAATACCAAGTACAATAATAGCTAATTGATTTTTTAAGAAGAACTACTTGCAATAATTGATGGCAAATATATAAAAATGTTCCGCAACATAAATACGTATTAACTAAGTAATTCATTTGAACTACATGGTGAATGCAAGAAACACTTGTACTATTTGTTGCGTTTTCATAGTACTCATGCTTTTTTTTAAAGAGTACTTTAAAATTAGAAAAATAATTTTAATTTAAAAAATATATATATGAAAAATGTATATACCTTTAAGATGAAATACGATAGGAAATAAAATTAACCAACAATAGCAATTCTCATTGCTGTTACAACAAGACCTGCAACAACAATGGATCTAGTTACCCCTGACAACAACTGGATAGTCCACCATACCTAGATACCAACTTCACCACGGTTTTGTTTGAGATGCATCTGGATTTGTTACTGGTGCCTGCAAAGTATATTCCATCATCAAATTTATACATTGGCTACAATACTAACTTGTAAAACTTTGAATTGATTTGGAAGATATGGCCTAAACAATAGGGGTGCGATTTTAGGTAACTAATTGATCAAACTTATCCTGTAGATAGTTGCAGTACGGGTTCAAGTCTAATTTTTAAAACTTTGGGACTAAGTACAATTCCATTCTAGCATCTTAGCTTATGAAATACAGATACAAAATACTAACCAAAGTTTGCTTTTATTAAGGTATAAAATGTGGAGCTTCAAAAATAAATTTTTTAACTTTTAGTTATTATACATAATCAATTTTAAGTAATTTTGGATGTTACTTATATAAATGGCTAGGAGCCGGACCATTTTGCAGCCGTTGCTCTTGAACCTTAAGTAAATAGTACCAAGGAAACTAAATCACTATAACATTTTGACCAGAAAAAACATGAGGGAAGATCAAATAGAATAAAAAATCGCAAAGATAGAGGTTAAATTCTAAAAATGAGAGTTTTGTCCAACTAGCTCAGCTCTAAGATTCACCAAGTAGGCAGGTACACCACCCCCAGAAACCTTATTCCAAAACAAAGAAGGTTCTAACAAACACACCCTATTATATTTGTTTGACAATCGGCCACTACAATGTTTATATTTGTATAGGGCTTCTCAAAGTTCAAAAAAAATAACATCACCAAAAAGCTTTAGCTCCAAAATTGTTAGAGTATGCAAAAAAATAGAGTTCCAACAATTGAAAGGCTTATTCAAATTTTTAATTTTTCAAATTGAAACATCCAATAGACCACACAACAAGATGGATTTATTGTGCAGTAGCAAAACACAAACTGGTTAACAAGAGCGCCCCAAACGTATGCCCTTGCGCCTTTGTGTTAGCAACCGCTCCAATCTGCTTGCCGTCACTGCAAAAGAGTACCATTGTCTTTTGTTTGTCTATTAATCAATCTACCCTGCGCATGTCAATCATGGCAAGCAACAAAAATTATAAGGTAGCAGAAAGCCAGCGGTGTAGCTAAGAAAAAGTAAATTCTACTAATTTGAGAGCTTAAGCAACTTGATTGGGCCAACCATGCAATGACAATAGGGAGTTGGTGAAGTAGAAGCCTAAGCAAAAGGAAAAAAACACAAGATTTTTTCAACCGGGAATTCCAGAGGCATTCTATAAATTGTCAATTTACAATAAGCACCTGTGTCCATCAGATGGAAACTCCAATATAATAGGAGTTTGACAAACAAAGCAAAATTCAACAAAATGATAGAGACAAGGTTTGAAAAATGTAGTTTTGTCGTCTTAGACATTTTCTTGTAAAAAATTTGTCAATGTGGACCTTTTTTTCTTCTATTGCAATTCCACCAAATTGATGCTCTTCAAAGAAATCTCATCTCATCAAAATGATCAAAATGCAATTGCAAACATAACACTTTGGTTTCCAATTGATAAGCTTATAAATCAAATTTGTATATATGTACCAAAACTAGTCAAGGTAGCCAACTTATATCGCGACTGTTGGTTATGACCATTTTCAATTCATCTACTACCACTATAGTCTATGAAAACCCATAACCAAGATGCATAGATGATGCGCTTAGTTTAAACACCATATCCTCATCAGAATTGTAGAATGCAATTTGGAGTGTATTGCTACAGGTCATTGCTTGGGGGAAGCGCCTCTCGTTCCATTCTGGGAAGCCTACGACGGTGATTGCATCAAATGAGAAGAATTTTGAATCTGTCACAAACTGTGCCAAACGGGCACGCTCGCCATAGGTCATAAGGCGCATGGCATTTTTGAATCGATCTTGTATAAGCAATGACAATTATACATGAGGGACATGCAACCTGCATAACTCAACAAGGACAAATGCAAATTAGATGCGGAGGAATAGAACTTACAATTATATACTTCGGCAAATGCTCATACGAGCACACCGACAAAAATTAGTCCGCCTCGATGCCAATGGATGCACCAAAAAGAAACTGTAGTTGTTCCGACGTTGTCTTTTTTGCAGAATTGAGGATGCGCTTCACTGTAACCTGTGACAGTACTCCCTCCGCGCACTACATTTCACAATCAACATTTTACATTGAAAAAAAAAAAAAATCCATGCAAGCTTTCCAAATGCAATTCAAATTCAAGTGTCCAATACCTGCAGTGATGCAACCGCCCAAGTGAACCCCACACGCAATGCATCCCCCATTTTTGACACATCTTCAAACATGGTTGCATAAACACGCGCCCGTATGATGTTCTCTGCAATTGTTTTAAATTGAGGGCCAGGTTTCAAGTTAGCTACGTGTGTCCACAATATAGGCATCCATGTCTCGTTCTCTGTAATACATTTGAGCGCCATTTCTTGCAATTGCACATCTTCTGTCTGCAACTGCTTTAGAGCCTTCCACTCCAACAATTGCATTGCTTGGAAGTCAGCTTCCCATTGGTGAAAGTAATTTGGAAACCTTTGAATCATTGTATTTGATTAATAAAATGGAAATTTAGACTAGTTTCATCTTACAGGCAATCGTAGCATATTTTCACAAACGTAATATTTAAAGTTCACTTATGAACTTATTTTTTATAATTTTAGAAATCAAAACAAACGGTAGTGTGTAAATTTCCTACTACGCATTTTTACTACTAAAATTGGCTTTTTTCAATTATTATTTGGAGTATTTAATAATTTAGAGTTTGTCATCAATCAAAATAACCTTCCATTTACAAAACAACCTAAGAATGAATATGTAACATTTATAATTTATAACTTTTGCGTGTCTTCTTTCTTTAAAATAAGATTCTTTTCAAAATAATAAAAAATAAATATAAAGTATTTTTTCCTTATATTTTTATAATTTATAATCATCTTATTTTTTTCTTTAAAGTAATAGGACATATGCATTTATTTCATATAAAAATTGAAGATTAAACTTTTTTTTTTAAATGGTTTGGAATTTTTTAGTTTTTTTAAGTTCAAATATCAAGATCTTGCAATTGAAAAGGTCTTTCAATTTTGAAAGAATGTAATTCAACATGTTAATTAAAAGATCTTACAGGTGGATCTACTAAAAAAAATAAAGACAAAGAATTTAATACTTCTTTAGAACAAATATTGTCACGTCACTTTTTACTTGAAAGAACTAAAGAACTTAGGGGCTAATGTATCCTATCTTGAATTAGATTTTTCTTATTAACTACGCTCTAGTGTCCTAACAATAAATATAATATATGAGTATTGTATTAATATAAAATGCTCTTACAAAAAATATATATAGATTACGGTTCATTTAACCCTTTAGTGGCGCCGGTCGCACGGTTGCTAGCATGTGAGCCTAGGATCTTGAGCCCATGAGCCTAGTAGCCTATACTCCTATGCTATAGGTACAATCTATAGTTATAGGATATTTATATAATAGGTGTCTATGTTATAGGTACCTTGGTTATAAGCACCTTCCATAGTTGTAGGGCATTTATATTCAAGGTTTCTATGTTATAAGCCCCATTTATGATTATAGGATATTTATATTATAGGTGTCTATGTTATAGATACTTATATTATAGGTACTTTGGTTATAAGTACCTTCTATGGTTATAAGATACTTGTATTATAAGTATACAAATTATAGATACTTTCATTAGTTATAGAGTACCTACTTACACCTAGGCTCAAGGCTCATAGGCTCACATTTCTAGGCTCACATGCTAGCATCGTTGGCGCCGGTCGTGCTATACAATGCAAATAGCGAGGATACATAGAAATGTTCTATGAAGGCTCATTTGAGGACAGCTCTAAGCTTTAAATTGTTTACCAGATGAATAACAAATGTTGTGAAAAGCAAGCTTCATCCATGTATAACTCCTTAAAGGTCGAGGTATAATATAGATTTCAAATATTATAAAAATATTACAAAAGGTAGCTTTAATATAATTAGGTCAAATGTTGTATTAATCATTATTTTTTTAAATGAAATTTGAAATCTAAAATGGAAAATCCTTTTAAAATTGATTATATATTAAATATTTGTCTCTCTATTTTTTGAATAAGGAAGTCTAGCATATTCAATATTGTAAAAAGTGCAATATGAAGGCCTTTCCAATGATGTAATATATTTGAAGATAAAATGTTCTTGTAATTGACAATCAAAGTTTCTAGGTTAGTATTGTATTAAGGTTTTACATTCTTTCAAATGTCTTAGTGGGTTTTTCTCTTTATAGAGTTCCCTTACTTATTTTGTTTCTCCTTTGGAAGTAAAAGAATATTTGTACATTCATCTTGTCCTTTTAGTTCATCATTGTATAAAAGCAATAAATATTTTTATAGTGTGGACTATCGAGAAATTAGTGCAGGGCAACCTAATTTCACTATTTTGTGTACATACATCAAGGATAGAGTCAAATTACAAATTGCAACTTTGGAATGTTCAAGAACATTACAAATTTCCAAATTCCCATTTTGATGATAGTTTTGCCAATTTTGATCTAAACTTTGATTGTAACCATTGTCCGCAATTGAAGTTTGATCTATAAATTCATTAAATTTGTCATCTTTCAAATTTACATATAGAAGGAAATTTATAGAAATAATTGATCAATGAAGAAAATTTGAACCATTCCATTTTGAATAACGAGGTGAAAGTTAAAAGTACTTTTATTTTGCAAACAATGCAATTAGAGAAAAACATATAAAGCGGTTTCCTACATTCAATTTTGAAAACTTTCAAATAAAACTAAAATAAAGAATACCTGTTGTTTATTAGAATATTCTCACCATTAGAAATAATAATTCTCAAATTCTCGTAAAAATTATTAACAATTTATAATTTTCTTTCAGTTAGTACCGCCTTCTGCTTTATAATTTTCAGAAAGCCGAATATGAAGTTGTTTGGATTAAATTTGTTTAGGCATATTTTAAACCCATTTTCCAACGCATTTACCAAAACAATTAACCTCTAAAAGCCAATTGTTCCTTTGGAGGACAAATGGGATTTTGGGCGGGTATCTATAGGCTGAATTTTTGTTGTGATTTTTCGAATTTTTTTTTGAAGATAGAAAAACTTCTAATCTTTGCACGTATATAATTTCTTTTTCAATCTGTACTTGGGAAAAAAAGTTATATCCAAATAGCCTCAAAACAGGGGATCAGGGGCAGCAAAAAAACTTTTGCAATTTAAAATTATTTATTTATTTATTTATTTTCTTATAGATTATATATTTGTCTATTTGTAAAGCTTTGATTCATTTTATTTGGATTTTTTTTGAGAAAATTATGGACAATCTTGTATTTCAAGCACTTAGAGCATCTTTCTGAAAAAATACCTACATGATTCATTTCTAAATGCAATTTTTACAATTTTTCAAAATAAGAAGTTCTGCAAGGTTTAATTTTTTTGCTTGAACAATCTTGCAATTGGGATTTGTGCTTTTTAATTCTATATTTAGAAGATATTAATATTCTAGATTTTCCTTCTATCTTGTACCTACTTCTACTTAATAATTTTTTTTACTTCAGTTAACAATCAATAATGAAAATTAAGATTTTCTAAATTTTTGTTTACTCTTTGCTATAGAAATGGCAGATTTGGATGTTTTTGGCAGAAAAAAGGCCTCGGGCCTTTAGGGGTTAAGTTGTAGGATATTAAAAAAAATTCTTTCAAAATATGTTCCAAAAAAAACTTTACCTCTTGAAAGTACTAAAGAAGCCTACATTTAGAAGTTTGGGCATATTGAACTCGCAGTTGATGATTCACTCTTAAATTTTTCAGAAAATGTATATAAACAAGTTAATTAAGGATATTAGAATTGGATTTGTTATTAAATTAGTATAGATGAAGATTTAAGCCTTGTTATATAACGATTTAGTTAGAAACAGTTTATGACCTCGAAACATGAAAGAAATATTGCGGTTTATTTATAGACGTATAATAATATTAAATTTTCAATGTAAAGGTATTTTCAACTAAGAATCTATACGAATTTGATTCACATAACATTTTTCCTAAGAGTCCTTATAACTTATTCTGCATCTATAAAGAAAGCGTAAAGTCACTTGTAAATATGTTTAATATAATAAAAGAGTCTAGAATTAATAAAAATATATACTCCATCGATTCAATGAATTGCAGGTTTTGTGAGAGTGCGAGTGTCTGACTCACGTGGGCCATTCACGGCATGGTTCTTATGATTAGGTGCTGCCGAACCAGGTGCTGACCCGAATCAGGGTTCCAAGTTCCAGATCCGTTTTTTTAGGATCCTATTGAGACTCGGCTCCTCCGCCTTCGGAGACTTGGGATCCTTCAACTCCACGTTCGCCTCCGACTTCTTCGAAGAAGACTTATTCAGCAACTTCGGCTTCGAGATAGGAACGTTCTTCAGAGTCTTCGCGCGCGGAGAGGCCTCGCTCTTCTCTACGCCGTTCCGAAGGATCACCATCTTGCTCGTGGCCGTTGTCAACTACTCTAGGATGCAACGCTGGGCCGCTTCCGTAGAGGTGTCAGTCAACCACTGCACGTTGTCCTCCTCGTCACTTGCGATCTCCTCCTCGTCGGCCTGGCTCACAGAAGGAGACAACTCCTCGTCGTCAGAACCGTGCTTCTTCTTTGTTGCGGTCTTGTTGTTGGAACCGGATTTGCTCTTCTTCACGGCCTCGCGCTTCAGCTTCTTCAGTTGCTCACGCTTCAGCTGCTTGCGCTTTAGCTTCTTCAGCTACTCGTCCGCGGACGTGGAGTTGAAGGATCCCGAGTCTCCGAAGGCGGAGGAGCCGAGTCTCACTAGAAGTTGCAATAGTCAAGCTTGTTGCTAAATCCTGAACTGCGTTTCTTGTTCTCGTAGCTGCGGCACTCTTCGGTGAGTGAGCTGCCTTCATTATTGTTTTGTTGATAGAAGCGGTGACAGAAGCGACGTTTTGCATTGCGGTGACAAAAGCGGTGTTTTGCATTGAAGGTTCAGCACCTTCAGGCATATTGGAGCGTTGTGTTGTCGATAGATAGTCTTGGATGATTGCATTGCTGTGATTTTGGTGGAGTTTTGAGCCGGCAGCTTTAGTCGTGTTGCTGTGGTTTTGGCAAGCGTGCGGATTGTTCCATCAAAGCGGTCTTTCGACTTCAAAAGCTTCAGCTACCATAGAATGTTTCTTTGATGTATATGTGGCTAAATGTGCATACTCTGTGTGGTTGCAGGAGGTTGTGATTCTAGTGACTGGTTGTATATTGTTGGTACATTTGTACCCTTTGTTTTGCAGTGATTTAAACTTAAGGTATTTACAGTTGAATTATTGACTCATAGACTTTGTAACTTAGCAATATATATAGCAAACTCTTGTACTGTGCATTATAATACCATGCAAAAAGCAGCATCAGATACATGATAGAGAGCAGATTTGCAGTTATGAGCGATGCTTGATTGTCCCAAAATTGAAGCTTGGGATTTGCAATCAATTCGTTTTCAGCATTCTAGTTACGAGCGACGCTTGAATGTTGAAAAACTTGGGATTAGCAATCGAATCATTTGAATATAAGCAACTGTAGCACCCCATTACAACGGCAAGTGTTCCCCTGTTGCCAATTGTGACAAGAATAGTATCCCAATGTGGCAATATTCTTCGTCCTCAAGTTGCCAAAGGCAGGGGTGCTATACTCTTATTACTACTCTAAACTTCCTTTGGGCCCTCTTTCTAGGATCTCCACTGACCTGCTTGGCAATCATACACAACTTCATTCAACCTTTCATTCTTTCATCTTCCCTGGTAGTAGTGTTTTCATTCATTGACGCTTGGATCCGGACCTTTGGCATTTGTTTACAGCAAGAATGGACTTTGAAACCTTCTTACAAACAAATTCCAAGACATTTTCTCTTAGAATTTGGTGCACCAAATTGGAGTTTTGCAGCAGAAATTTGTAGTGGTTGTGCGGTGGCAAAAACTTGCGTCAGTTAGCTAAGTTATTGGAGAATACGTTTTTATTGACCAAGGGTTAAGTTTTTGGGGTTTTGCTCTTTACCGTATTCCGGCGTTCTGTATTGGAGAGTGTGATCGAATTGCACACTTAATGATTGAGCAGATTAGCAATCCGTGGTGTTTGGATGCTTTTGGCAAAGTTGCTCACAGGCCAATTTATGCAATTGAAGTATGTAAGTGATCACAATTTGTTTGTGAATTACATATGCAGTTGCATAGAAGATATCCCATGGCGACAATTGATCACAAACTTTACCTTCTAAATTGGCCCTGGGCCTCCACACCAATCGACCTACGTACAAGAGTAAGATATTACAATGGAAATGGCGGGCTGTGAGCTTCCGTAGTAAGTTGTCGAAATCAAATTTTTTTAAATTTTCTTTTGTATTTGATATCGATGAAGTTGATTGCATCAACACATTATAAAAATTAATAAGTTATTAGAGGGATTTTTATAATATTTTTGTTTTTTCTATCTAATTAATTTATCTTTACAAATTGTTGGAGCATTAGTGCAATTAGCACTTACGCTTTCAATATGACTATATTCCATTTGAGTCTGTTTATTTTAGTGTTGGATTATTGGAGCATTAGTGCAATTGGCACTTACGCTTCAATAGTCTATTAGAATTAAGTTAGGAAATTGAATTTGTTTAATGTATTTCTTTTGTTTTTTCCCATTGTATTTGTTTGGAAACCGGATTTTTTTATACTTAAGAACTAATGATTATTTTAAGAATGTAATAAACAATTCATTTTGAGTAAATCTTTTTTTTCTAAAATTAATTTTTCTTGCAGAAAAGCAAATGGATTCAGTAAAAAAAAAAAAAAGCAGAAAGCTTATGTCAAAGCTTCCAAGAAAATAAAGAAGATTTGAGAATTTGAAGAAGTTCGATTGGAGGTCAAAGGTAATTTTTTTTCAAAGCCAAATTTTTTTATACTTTAAGTTTTAAGTTTTTTGAATATTTTGACTTTTTTCAATTGGTATGATGTTTTATTTTAGTTTTATATTTTAGTTTTTTTGTTTCTTTTGTTTTTTCTTTTTTTGTTATTTTTACTAGATTTCCTAAGGTTTAATGTATGTTTTCATTTTTATTTGTTTAAATTTTGGTGGTTTTTCTAAAAAAAATTTGAATTTTTTTTTTTTTTTCTTTTTAATTAAAATATTTTTGGTACTTTTGTTGTTGTTGTTGTTGTTGTATTGATAATAAAATTTATGTAATGTAGGGGCATTCATCATTCAGAAAGAACGATCTTCTGAAAATTTGGATGAAAAAATGTTAAATTTTATCCCCAAAGATTATTTTCGGATTCGCGAAAAAACAGTGGTGGTTCAAGACAAGAGTTCCATGGAGATAATTTTAGTAGTAAAATTTACTCCTTTCAATGAAATGACTGGATGTGAATTTGATGAATATCAAAATTTAACCACAACACTTGTGAGTCTTATCAGAGGTGTTAGTTTAGTGACATCTAATTGAGCGTAGAGAGGGGGGAAAATGTACGCACTTGGATGGAGAGGAGGTATGTTTTTCTTCAAAATTTATACTTTAATGTTTTGAAATTTTTTATTATAATTTTTAGTTTTATTTGTTTTATGTTTTAAAAAGATTATTTGAATTTAAATATAATTATTTTGTAAAATACAGGAACGGATTCTGGAATATCCTTGGGGAGATATGTCCCGCATAAAAAAGTGCAACTTGATGCTTCCAGTCTTCAAAACTGGAAGTGTCAACAATCATCGATATGTAAAATTTCTACCATTTATGGTAAGAAATTTTGTACTCTAGCTCCATCTCTTTTCAAACTTACCAAAGAAGAAATAGACAGCGCACATGTCCCTACTCTATCCAAAACCAAATTTAATTTTTTACAAAATAAAGGAAACGAGTTTGCTAGTAATTTAAGTATTTAACGTATACGGTCGATGACTTTTGTAATACGTTTCATCGGGATAGAGATTTTAATTCATACGCTTTTGGTATTTGGGCACCAATTTTTTCTGATAGCGGCAAGTTAGCCCCCCGAAGAAATGGCTTCAAAACCAATGGTGGTGAATTTGCTTTAGGAAATTACAAAATGTCATTGATTTCAATGCATGCGATGGAATTGTGGAAGTAATTTGGCGGGGCAAAACTGATTTCCACTGCACCGTTCCCAGTACAACACCTTCTTAGTTTACAAGAATAGGAACATCTTTACAAGTTAGTTATGGTTTGGTGGGGCGTATGAAAAAACTAACCACAATGCACTCAAAAGGTATAGATATAAGTAATAGAATTCGTGGTGTTGACCAAATAGTAGAGTCAAAATTACATAAAAGAAAATAGTTATAAGTTCCTGAGCTTATTGCATTGTTTCAAAGAGGGCACTTACCTTGGAGGATGGAAGCCAATAAATGGTTCCATGATGTCCATTTCAATTGTCTCTATTTTACAAGCTCTGTTAGGGTTTCCCTTTTCTCGATGCCCTTTACTTCACCTCCTCCTCGTGGTAGTTGCGAACCCGCCCCCTTCCTTTTTGCTTCTCTTATGGGAAACCGACATGACTGGTGTCATTCCTCGACTGGCGCCATGCCGCGCTCGGCAATGGAAGCCTCCGAATGAAAGTGGACCTCTGCAAAGACAACGAGGTTGCCACAGCTGAAGGTTTGTGCCTATTGTCCTTTTGTTGTGCTTCATACTTTTGCCTTCATTTAATATTAAAAAAATATATATCCTTTTCTATGAAGTATTAATTCTTGTATTCAAATTCAAAAAATGACTAAGTTGATCCTCTTGTGGGGCTTCTAGATTGTTGTTGCACTGGCGGTTGCTGCAATACTTGAAGGGCTTCCAACCGTGGTGACAAAGTAAGTAGTTATGTTATAAGAATGGACATCTTGGCAATAGACACGGTAGCAGGCTTGATTTTAGCTATGCATGTCTATTTTGGGTATGCACGTCCAGTAATATATTTCATTATCTTACATCAATTGCTGTGTATGTTCAATAACGTCCTTAAGGAAGAATTGTGTTTATTAAAGAATGTTGCATCTCACACTTGAAGCCCTTTTTGTCATGCATTTCTATATGCTCCCAAGAAATCATTTTGTTCTTCCTCAAGGATGTTCTAGTACCTATAATTTGGGAAGATCATCCTAAATTTTGATGATGTGCATCAATTAGGAGTAGAGGATCAATTGTGCAAAAAACTAAGTTTGTATGGTTTGTGGAAAGCAACAAATGTTCTATATGAAGTCAAGACAAGATCTTAATTTAGATTTGAAAACTTGAAAATCTGAGGTTGAATCCAATGCATGAAGGATCTTTGTTGATTCTTAGTTGAGCAACTTTCACAATACAGTGACTATGTTTTGAGATCCTCCATAAGTCAAACTAGCTGAAAGCCCTCATAAGCCTTATTTTTTGTCCTACACCCTTGACTGAAATGTTGCTTGAATCATAGCAAGTATTGTGTTGCAAATGTGGGTTTTAAGAAGCTAACTTCAAGGTAGCTTGGCTTTTTTATTGTTCAGCCATAGTTTGAATCTGAGCACATACTCTGTCTTTGGTTGTTATTATATGGATTTGAATTTTCTATGTTTTATATCACTATGATTCAACAAGTAATATGTGCTTTTTTCATTGGTGGTGATGGTAAGCCATTTACAACTGTTGCAAGAGGGTTATATATAATTGTATGATAAGAAATTGAATGATTGTCCAATGAGAAATTGATGCAATTTCTGTCATAATTGACCAAATATTTGACAAAAGTTTGTCAACAATGCGTCCAAACGTATAGGTTCCCACTGACAAAGCATTTGACACATTTTCGTCAATTCTCAATCAATTTAGACACAATAAACCCTTGCAGTGCCGGTTTGGAGGCAGAGAGCTAGTAGCGTAGCCATGCTGAAATTCCTTGTTTAGAACTATTACTATAAAGAACTTTTCTAGCAAGCACTATCTTGTCATGTTTGGAAGTGTATATTATCAACATGCAACATACATTTGTTGGTGGCTGAACCCCTTTGACACAAGATTGTTTATACTCCGTATATACTAGAAGAGACCAAATTCCAGTCCTTGATGACAACAAAGTTGACAAAACTTTGTCAAATCTCTATCAATTGACATACGTTTGTCAACTAAGTGTCCGAATCAAGTAGTCCTAATTGACGAGACAATTGACAAAATTATGTCAAATTTTTGTCAATTAGGACATATTTTCCCTTATATATATTTTAGTGGTGGTTGCTGCAAGCAATCGCTCTTGTGATGCACTTGTTGCTCAAGGATTGGAGTAAGCGCTATCTTGCATGTTCTTTCATATATGAATTCTTCAATTCATTTTTTACGGCTCTCTATTTATATATTTATGCAAGTAGGCATCCTAAACTGTTGGTGTTATTAATGGTCTAAGTATACTTAGCTAGCTATTTTAGCACTGAATAAACATTAATTTTTATATATACTGAGCTATAAAGGATAATGAAAAAAATCCTCCCCCTCTAATCACAAAGTACTTTCACTAGATTTGTAGGCCTTTTTTCTTCTTTAGCAAGAATTGCATTCAACTTTCTGACCTGTGGATGAGCCATGGCCGCCCTGTAGGTGGAAAGGCTTGTTGCACATTGCGCTTTGCTTATGCTCTATTAAGAGTCTCCAACAACACGCAACAAAATCCGGCCCCAACAACTTATACGAAACTCTTCTCCATATAGCCATTAGGAATGTAGGCAGCAATTCCCGGCTTTTTTTGCAAAGCATGTGTTCTTAGCAACACTTGCACGGAAAGCACTCCAATTACAAGTTAATCCAATGCATGAATATCAAAATTCAATTTCCGTATCATATTTTAAGAGCTTACAACCAATTGATGTGTTTCTGTCTAGGGAAATAAAACAATAAATTTTATGACAGATCTAAATTGTGTAGAGGATAAGAATACGAACGATGTTGAATATTTTTTTGGTTTTATACTCGAGGATCAGCTGATTGCCTCCGTGTAGTGGAATGTTGCCAGGAGGAGGGGGTGATTATTCTTTATTTAACTCGATTTTGATTTTCATATTCCAACTTTGTAATGTGCAGTGCGGGTTTGGTGCAAATCTGTGCGCTCCCAATTTGTCACTTGGGACTCGTAGAATTATTTTTTTGGAAATTTGCAATTTAAAGTTAAGAAAAATATACAAAAAGCCATAAAAAGAGTGTAGAACCAAAATAGGGTTGTAACATACCCATTATAGTATTTGGTCTAGATTTGTGTTTAGACTTAGAATCCCACCAAACCGGGCCCAAAAATAGGTAGAAAGAACGAAACGGGTGGATTTGTAGGATTCAAGTCACGTAGGCCCAAAAGGGCTAAATCCCACCATGAAGGTGGCAAGTCATGGCTAAGTCGGTCCGAGGGATCCACAACAAGGCCACTAGGTCGGGTCCTAGAGTTAGGTTTAGAAATTCCCCAAAACCCCGATTGTTAGCATGCAGGAGCTACTAACGCAAGACCGGGCCGTGGAGGAATCTACAGCCCAAGGATGGTGTCCGAGGGTAAATCCCATGCCAGGAGTCCAACGACGAAATCGATTCGCCAAGATTCCTCTATCTGCAAAAGATTCCCGCACCATCGATAAACTCAAGGAGATGACCAATTCATCTCCACTGACCAATTGTTCCAGGTACGGAAACGCACCTGTACATCTTTCATGTGACCCCATGAGAGGTCCTGTGGAAAATCCCGTCATCTTCCGACTTGCAGAAGAATCTTTTGCGGGTGGTCAACCCTGGTAACCTCCAATGGGAATTTCATGGAAATTACCCAGGTTGCCAGAAAATCTCACTAAAAATTAGACTAGTTTGTTTTATGTTAATAATGCGCTCCGTGAAGTTTCGCAACATTCTGATAGCGGCAAGTACCCGAACCGGCGAGATTCCTCGAGAATTAATCACGTGGCGGGGTTCCCGCCACGTTGAGCGGCATTCCGGGACCATACGACGGCGGAACGAAGTCAACCAAGAGTCTTTTCCGACTCCCTCACATCTACCGGAGACCCTAAGCTATTTACATTTCTCAAAATAGGAGACCCCCAATATCTAGGATTTTACCATGGTTTAATTTTTGAAACTAAATTAGCCTACGATGGTTCTTTGTCCTTGGTACGGGGGGTGGGGGTATCTTGGACTAAACACAGCGATTTGGAGCCAATGGCGCAATCCGTTTGACGATTGGAGTAATTCTCCAAAAGTTAGGAGGTTGGTCCAGCGTAGATAGGTAAAAGTAGTTTTTTAGGGATTAGGATGAAAATCTTTGAAGATGAGGATGAAAATCCAAGTTGATAAGGTTACTTTAGAGCTCTTGAAGGGAAGGTGGGGCCTTGAAAATCTATTTAAGGTCCCCATTTTTCTCTCTTGAACAACCCCCAAAATCTTGTCAAGACCCCAAAATCTTGTTTTGGGTCCGTGGGTCCAACTTACGTTGGGATTTTTGGCGTTTTAGCTAAGAAACCTCTACGGTGTTTTTGGAGCACTTTTTGCTCCATTGTTGCTTATTTTCAAGCTTTGAAGGTCCTTGGAGGTCCTTTTATCTTGCTTTGTGTACTCTTTTGTGAAGTTTTTGGTACCTTGTTGTAAGTGGAGAGCTTCCCTCTCTCTCTTGTATGTGTTGTGGTCTAACTTGTGAAGTTTTAAGAGTCTTCTTTGTATCTTGTACTAATCCTAAAGTCACCCCCCACCGTACCTTGGCGATGCCGCTTTGGGGGGCCTTTAGCGTATGAGCTTGTGTTGCCACGTGGCCTAACTTGTATGTTTTCTCTTTGGTTTTTTTTCTTACACCCTCTTCTAACCTTCTCTTTGTTGAGTGGACCCCCCTCCGGGACGGCGAAGCTTTGAACCTCTTTTGTGCATGTTTTCTAAAAGTTATCCCAACCCTCTTCTAATCTTCTCCTTGTTGAGTGGACCCCCCTCCGGGACAGCGAAGCTTTGACCCTGTGTATGTTTTCGTCTTTAAAAGTTTAGTTTTTCCCTCTTCTAAAGTCTCTCCCAGTGTGTGGACCCCCTTTGGAAACGGCGAAGCTTTGAACTAGTGACAAAGTTGAAGTCCTAAAGCATGTGTTAAAAGTATAGACGGCGGAGCTTTGAACCCCCGAGGTGTCAAGGAGTCCTAAAGTTGGTGTTAAAACCAACTTAACGGCGAAGCTTTGCACTTCCCCCGTGTTTAGTTCCAAAGTCTAGTTTCCAAGACCTTTGTGGAAACCTCCAGAGTTTAGCTTCTAAGATATGTAGATTCCCTTGCATTTAGTGAAGTTTAGCTAATCCCAAAGTTCTCTTAGTTTAGTTGTTCCCCAAGTGTTTAGTGAGTCTCCGTGTTCCCCAAGTTTTAGTGTGTCTAGTTGTCCCTCAAGTTTTTAGTGAGTCTAGTTATTTCCCAAGTCCTATTTCCCTCAAGTCCTATTTTCCCTAAGTCTTATTTTCCCCAAGTGTTATTTCCCTCAAGTCCTATTTTCCCCAAGTATTTTTCTTTAGTTCACCAAAAATCCAGTTTGCCAAAAATCCAATTGCCAAAAATCTAGTTTGCCAAAAATCCAGTTTTTCCCTTAAGTAGTCAAGGTCCAGAGCCAAAACAGACCAGATCAGTCAAGAACCAAAACAGACCAGATCAAGTCGAGAGCCAGATTAGACCAGATCAAGTCGAGAACCAAACAGACCAGATCAAGTCGAGAACCAAACAGACCAGGTCACGTCATCAGAAATCACAGCCCGACCCCCCAGCAGCTAGCCAGCCAGCCAAGAGGCCAGGCTTGGTCCGGCAGGCAGTTGGGGCCCCAGCTCGGTCCCCATTTCTGGACTCTTTTTTTTTCTTGATTTTTTTTTGGTTTCTCTCACACTAGGACAAAACAAAGACAAGCTAAACAAAACAAAGGAAAATGGGGGGTTGACCTATTGCTAAGTAGGGATTGGGGTAGAGATTAGGGTCTAAAATCAAAAAGGGAAGGGGGAGGAAAGGATAAGTAGTACCTCCATACCTGCATCAAACAACTCTCAACTCTCACCAAAATCACACCTACATACAATGGAGGGAGGTTAGTGAGTCATAGAATTAAATAGGAGAAAGGGGAGAGAGACGATAAATAGTGCCCTAGGCTTAGCTAAATAGGTGTTAGAAGGGAAATCTCGAGAATTCATAGTGACCATTAGGAGGTAGAATTAGGATGACACGAAGACAAGGTTGTGTAAGAGAGTAGGAGGAACATTAAACCTTCTTGGGGTTTGAATCTATAGTTGTAAGACACCCATCAAAGCTTAGGTAGAATAGTGTTAGTGTAGAAAGAGAGAAAGGGAAAGAAAAGGAAAGAGAAGGAAAGAGGAGGGAAAGAAAGAGGTTGGATTGCACGGATCCTAATTTTCGAAACATAAGTGGTGAAATTGGGAAAGGTCCCACCACCCAAGGGCCACCATGGAATATGGGAATGTACGCACAAATGCGGACGAGCGTATTTCCGACACCGGAAGTGACGAGGTGAGTTCTTGAATCCATACTTGGTGTTGTGTTTTTTCCTCTTTAGCATTGATCTCCTTAATTAGCCCTTTCCACGTGAAAAGTACACCGTGATAAGAAAAGATAAACATTAGAAATAGAAGTTAAAATTTAGAATTAGTGTGGGAAGTAAAATTTGGAATTAAATTTCGGGGTAATTTTAGAGCTAAATTTAGGAGTTAATTTTAGAGTTAAATCTAGGAGTAAATTTTAGAGTTAAATTTAGGAGTAATTTTAGAATTAAAGTTAGGAGTAAATTTTAGAGTTAAATTTAGGAGTAATTTTAGAGTTAAATTTAGGAGTAAATTTTAGATAGAAGTTAAAATTTAGAGTTAGCATGGGAAGTAAAACTTAGAGTTAGCGTGGGAAGTAAAACTTAGAGTTAAATTTAGGGATAACTTTTGGAGTTAAATTTAGGGATAACTTCTGGAGTTAAATTTAGGGGTAAATTTTGGAGTTCAATTTAGAAGTAAATTTAGGAGTTAAATTTAGGAGTTAAATATTAGGAGTAAATTTTAGAGTTAAATATTAGGAGTAAATTTTAGAGTTAAATTTAGGAGTAAAACTTTGGGGTTAAATTTAGGAGTAAAAACTTTAGGGTTAAAATTAGGAGTAAAAGCCTAGAGTTAATTTAGAGGTAGAATTTAGAGCTAATTTACTCAAGAATAAAAAATCCAAAGGTAAACAAATCCAACCATAGAGTCAAAAATCTAGAGTTACAATTAGAAGTTAGAGACTAGAATAAAGATTAAGCTTAGGATTAGCCGTAGGGTTAAAGCTCCCGAGAGAAGTGTCAAATCTCCAAATATAGTCTTCTACACTCATGGAAGGAACGTAAGGGTTCCCCGCTCACATAGTTAGGGACGTCAGAAATGACGCCAACTACCCAGCCAACTCTAGACATAGGATAGGTAGTTAGGGGGTTAGGAATTACCATCACCTTTGATCATCACAGTCAGCTTGTTAGTTACTCATGCATTTCTAATAGTATTCGCTGCCATCCACAACACTTAGAAAATGTTAGCACAAAAAGATCCATTGCTTGGAAGGCACAGTGGACCACACTCACAACACCCCCATATATTCAAAAGGTGGATAAAGGCATAGAACCTGGTCGGTGTTCGCCCAATTACCAAGGGTGGGTAATCTGGCGCCCACAAAATCCAGTTTGGTATTTTAGACTGGCAAGCTGGAGGAAAGACTAGTTAATGTACATCTCAGATGAAATGGAGATGAAGTCTCTGTAGTCTTTTTTTGGCTATTAAGACATGCCACACACTTTAGCTTCCTCTTGCAAGGTTTCTTCATTATTTGACATTCAAGTAGTTGATTTTTAGCTTGAAAGGCCACTCATGCAGCCGGATTGCTTTTAGAAAATCAATACATTTTGATAGACAACAGCCCAAATTTTGGGAATTTTATAGCTAGCTATTCCAAGGAAGAAATCGTAATGAAGTAATCATATTTTTAACAAGAAGATTATTTAGAAAAGTAGGAATTGTTGATTGGGCAAAGAGAATCCATTGTGGCAATGGGGCACATGAACACAACGTTGACAATTTTTTTGTCAAAAAAGACACTGAAATTTGTCAAAACTTTGTCAATAGATGTTGAAAATTGACAAAATTTTGTCAACTAAGTGTCTGAATTAGGGTCTCCTAATTGACAGCATAGTTGACAAAATTTTGTTAATTTTTAGTCAATTAGGACAAAATAATTATTTCTGGAATTTGGTTTAAACTAAGGAAATGAAGCTTAACAAGTCTTGTTTCTACTCCATTTGAAAAATGTCAAAAACTAAAAGAATTATTGAAATTGAAAGCTCTGTGTGTTAGAATCCAAATAACATAATACGGTATATTTTTTATTCATATATATATATATATATATATATATATATATATATATATATATACGTATATATATATATACGTATATATTTAAATGGATTTTAACCTCTAAAGGACCGGTTGTCCTCTCGAGGGACAATTTGGGTCCAAGCAGGTTCCTATCATCTCAACTTTTAGTAATATGTTTTGGGATTTTTTGAGGTTGTGTATTTTTGCAAGAGCTTTGTGAATATATGATTTTTATTTTCATTGATGCCCGGGAGCAAAAGTTATGGTACAATAAGCAAAATGGAATTTGGCGGGCAGCACAAAAAAAATCACAAAAAGTCAAAAAAAAGTTAAAACTTTTTTTTGACTTAAAGATTATAATTTTGTCTACATTTAAAGCTTTGTTTCATTCAATTTGGACTAACTATGAGAAAGTTATGGACAATCTTAGTTTTTTGGGCAAACTAAGCATCTTCTTGAAAAAATAACTTATAGAATTCATTTTTGAATGCAGTTTTTAGAATTTTTCAAAAATAATAGTTAGATAGGGTTAGATTTTATTTCTAGAACAATCTCACCATTGGAATTTTTGTAATTCAATTCCACCTAAAAGCTATTAACAATTTAGTTTTTTCTTCAATCTTGAACCCACCTCTACTTAACAATTTTTTAATGAATGAAATTTAAGTCTTTTTTTTCCTGATTTTTTTTGGTAGATTCTCAACTCAACTACTTAACATAAATAAGTAGAAAATCAAAATATGTAGTGCAAAAAAATTAAACTAAGAAGATTCAAAGCCAAAAAATCTAGTCAAGCAAGGTAGAAAAAAACTTGTTTTCTTCACTTTAAATGTATATATCTTGCAATCTACGTGGTCAAAGTTTCTGAAATTTCTTCCACATACTTATATACTAGTCAAGTATAAGATCTCATGGATGGATATGCAAAAAAAAAAAAAAATTTGAACTCTTTTCTCTTTGCAATAGAAATGACAGTTTTGAGTGGTTTTTGGTAGAAAAATCACCTTAGTCCTTTAGGGGTTAAACTTAAATTATAAAATTATATGTTTCATTCTATCCTTTTTTAATTCTTTTATAGGTTAAATTTCAAACTATTTTGAGATGTTTTCTAATTGATATAATTTTTTTTCCACTTTTAGCTTACAAAAATCACAATAATTTGATTTTTCCATCAAAATTCTTGGAAAAAACAACATTAATAGAAAATGCAATTTTCCAAAATTGTGGAAAATGGTGTTCATTCCACAAATGTGTAAAAAGATAACATATTTATTATTCATAATATAAAACATTGAAAACAATTATAGTAATGTTGTACCAAATATATACTTTCCTATTATTCCAAGCACGTGTCAAATAATGTCTCCGCAAGCATGGATTAGACTATGATGTACTAACGTTATGTCCCTACTTGTACAATGGTTATTGCAGCTAAAAGATTTTCGGGAGGAAGGGGTGGAGCTAGAAGTGAAAGGAACACCTTCGCCTATTACACGGGACCAACTTTTCATTTCGAAATAGAGACAATTCTACTTTGACATATAAAAACATTGTGCAACAGCAAGTATTATGGAGACAATATTTTGAATGCACAGGTTTAAATTTGAAAAGAAATGATGAAATCTTAGAGTAGCATTAGGTAGTTTATTGTTGGGAAAAAAATTAATGTAATTTAAGAAAAATGAAGCCAATATAAGACTAGAAATGTACCTGTAAAGCTCTTGTTTCAACCGAAGCTTTCGGAAAGGAAGGTAGCCTTAGAAGCTAGCAATAGAGGGTGCAAATTTGTTTTGTTGGAGCACCCTTGGTCCAACATTCTAAATGAATTTGTCTTCTAAGTCTGTATAAACGGCCTAGGTGGATTGATTCAGAACCTCAATATTAGCCACAGCACGCACCTTTCTACATATAAACCAATACAATCTTGCAAAAATATTCAATATGGAGTTGATGATCATGCGGTATTTTTGTCAAGCACAAAATACTTGATCCTTGCCACTAGGCCCATTCAAACAGTCAAGCTAGGATGCGCTCCCCCAATTTTCCTTAATTAATCTACGTGCAAATCTATGTGCAGATTAATTGGAAAATTAATGAAATTGAAGGAAATGACATTTATTATGGTTAAAATGAAAATTGTGAGTTTTGAAACCACATAGACCATGAGAAATTTCAAACCATTTTGGAACAAACCTGTATTCAACTCTTTGAAATTTTATAGTTTATTCATATATTGTCCAAATATAATATGCTTGTAGTTTGTACCCTAAACCTTTTTGACTCATAGAGCCACTATGCTGTAAACAACTCAAAGTACTTTGGATATAATCTTTGGTTTTACAAAGTTGTCCATCTCGAGTTGTTTTATGTCGCCAATCTTTTTAGCGTTAATATTTTGTTGGTATATTGAAGTTACAAGTCTTGATATTTAGGCTTAGATTGCTTAGTCAAAGACAATCATCCTATTTTGTGTGATATTGATTTTTACTTTGACTTGAAAAAAAAAAAAATTGAAAGTATATGGGTTTAGCAAATTTAGCAACAAATGGGTGAAGCTGTCATTTCAGCAATATTACATGGACTAATTGTTATATTCATTTCATTAGCCTTTGTACTTTCTGGTGTTTTTTAAGAGAACATACCTCCTAGGTATACGTTTCAATTTTGAGCTTCAAACCTTTCTAAATGTATATTTGTCATATCGTTTAGGAATCTCTATCTTGTGTGATGCTAATAAATCCACATTCAACACTTCAACCCCTTTAGAGTTGATATGTAAGTCCTAAAGATGAAATCTGCAAGACCATTCCTAATAAATAGAATTTTATTTATGCCGTCTCCATAAGTAATTGTCACTTTATAATTTGGCTATACTACGGGTAATTTGCGAAGACTTCAGTAATGCTATTATTCAAGTACAAGGTAAGAAAAAGTTGGTCTCAACTACAATGCATAAGTAGTTTTATTTATGAATAGTTGAAACTTTTGGCTTCAAATATTTGCCTAGATAGTCTTAAGTTTTTGAACTATCAATTAGAATAGACAAGATGAAGTGGTATTTTCTACGTGCCACCACAAATGAGTCTAATGCATTCTATATTATATCAAAATGTCATACATCATGTGCAATGGTTTTAGCTCATCAATGTCTTTAAGGATTATTGGATTCATCAAGAGAAAGCATTGAGAATTTAATGGTTTTAATCCCTAAAGGACCAGCATGTGTTTTTGGTTGTATAGAAATTTCAGGCAAATATCCGTGACTAGAGATTTCCATATTTCAGGCTAAAATTTTAACCCCTAAATGCCCAAGGCCCATTTTGGGTTTTCTGGAATTTGCTCTAAATTAAACAAAATGCCAATATTTTGATAAACGTATCAATTTTTTTTGAATTGTAACCGTACAAATTCAAATCGGACATATTTGAAATCTCATAGGAAAAAAAAACACAACAATATCACTTATGGAGTAAAAGATTATAATATTTGACCACAAGGGTACTAAAACTGCAAAAATCTTTCAATATTCTTTACGCAAGTCAAATCCAAAAAAATGGTGACTAGAAAAATATAAGGTTAAAGGACTTGTATAACCCCGATCAAACTATAGCTTCGTACAATCTACTCTACAATTTTTTAAATGAATTTTGAATGTGATTTTTGCTCCAAGATCTAGTGTATTTGAGGCTCATTTCGAAAAGCTCTCAATACTATATGAAGTCAAGATTGCAATGGGGTACCCTTGTACAAAAACTTGAATAGAGAAATCCCTATCATTTATTTTCAAGATCAGATTTTTGATCCTAAAACTAGACTTCAAGAAGAACTTTTAAGAAAAATAAACTATTAAGAATAGCAACTTTATTAGATTTTATTTAACTTCAAAATCTTGCAAACAATAAATTTGGGTGCCTCGACCATTTAGAGATTAATAAAAGGTGGACGCAAGGAATATCTTTCATAAGCACTAAATTACATAACATTTGAAAATGCGAATAAAAAGTTACGGCCTAATACGTTACATTTTTTTGTAACTGAGCAATCTGGGTGGATAAGAAAAAATCACTTTTTCCAAAAACAAAAATTTGAAATTTGTTTTCTAGAGTTATAGATATTTGAAAAGCTTTGAATCATTCCTTTTTTCATCAATGAGTCAAAAGTTATGAAGGTTTTTAGTTTGCTAGCACTTATGGATTTTCTACTCTAAAATAAATTTTGAAGTCTTTTATCTTATTCAATTTCCTAACTGTTTTGGAAGACTATTTAAAAATTAAATTAAAATAAAACAAATATAAGTGAAATTTGGCAATAATTGACTCTAATTTGAACCCCGTTATCCACGTCATAGTTGTCGGTCTTGGCAACCTCATCGTTGTCTTCTTCTGCGTCATCGTCTTTGTTGTTGTCATTTCTGTTGTCACCATTGCCATCGTTGTCCCTGTCATCATTGTCCGTGTTGTTATGAATGGCGAACACGTTCCCACTAAATTGAGACCTAGGTCCACTTCTAGCACCTGCATTTTGGTCCTACCTAAACAGATGCAGATTGCGGGTGCTGAAATTGCAAACCCAGGGTTTGGAATTGCACGTCACATGTTCCGCTGCCCGACCTTCAAAAATGCTGACTGTAATGTGCGTGCAAATGGTACATCAATGCCTCCAGCCAAGGAAATCAGTGACCTGCAATTTTGAAGCCTGTACGCCTGAAACCCGATATCGTTTACCCCGAAATTGTATCTACTAAATTTTTAAGGACATAAGTGCCCGCGTGCAAAAAGTATTCCATAACTTTCATGCGGAGATACAATTAGAAATTCACATGTATTAGATTCACTAATCTTCACCAATGAGGTTGTCTACCGATATTGGTGAAACTTCAACTCCTCCTTTCCCGCTTGCCCACCCCAGCAAGACAATCAGTGGAGCCGCTATCTTCTTGCTTGAGTTACTTGTAAACTTGCCCTTTGGGCTCACATGTAAGTTGGCCCTAAGAGTATTCCCTCAACAGACTCAACAGATAGAGACAGCCATTGGAGACTTTCCGTACGGTTTCGAAGATTGAGGCCCGGTTGCTCCTCTTGTGTCCCATGGTTGACGCACCAAGATGGGGTGCCAAGTGAAGTATGCAATCTAAAAAAGTTTTTTTGCTTGAAAATTGAAATATAAAAAATTTAACTTTGAATCTATTGAAAACTACCTCATATAGTCTTAAACACATTTCCAACTTGTTATTTGAGTTTTCAATTGAGAAGTGAAGCTCTTCATATACATATGGGGTGGTAGGAGGTAGAATTGGAGTCAAGAGCAATGTCAATCCTTTTATTGAACCCTGGCATGACGCCCCATTTGGCCGTTTGCTCAACACATTTGGCTATGGTCGGCCATTGTTTGGCCCTTGCTATTCCTGCTGTAAGGCATTCACAGTGGTCGGGCCGGGTCAATCACCGGATTTGTACCACTCACAATGTTGATGTGGGCATGGTCTAAGGTAGTAGCACCTAGAAGGAGACACTTTTTCTAGTCCCACTCCCTCAAAAGTTGAATGACCAAAAAATTAATGAAATTATTAAAAGACTCAAGAAAAATGCAATCTGAGTGTTTTTGTAATTTTTCAACACTTTAGTAATATTTTATAAATTTTCAAAGTTGAAAAGATAGGATAGCGTATACTTAACACTAAATTCACCTTGAATGAACACCCTTGAAGCATGAAATGTCTCAACTTTCATTGGTTCTTAAAAAGTTGTGGTGGATTTTTAGTCTTGGAAATGTTCAATCAAAGTCATTTTTTAGGTGTTGCCTAGAAAATAAAAAATGTCTTTTTTAGATGTTGTTACTTTACAAGGGACTACATCCTAGCAATGACAAGAAAAAGTTGCCATGTAGTAATAAATGAGTTGGTGAAAATGCACAATAATTGGTTTGCTTGAAAGTAACTAGGAAAATTTGGCAGAATTGGAAATCAATGGTGGGAAGTAAAATTTAGAGGATCTTTTAGTCCCTTCAGTCTCAAATATGGAATATTTTAGTTAGTCCTTCAATTAATTGTTTACTTCAAAAATAATAATGGAAAAGTAATGGAGCTAATTTAGAATTCAAAGGTGGATAGAATAATATGAGGGTGCGAGCTAGTATTTAAACTTATTTGGCTAGACAAATTTTCTCTAGCAAGGGAAACCTTGCAATTTGAGCTTCATAACTTTTCACATTCAAAATTGTAGGTCTTGCAATCCCACTCCAGTGACCTTCAACTCTTATTCAATGATGCATTTTTTTTCTTGTCTTGCTTCTATAGTCCTACATCTCATTTACTTCTTCTTATTGTCTATACATTCTCACCACAATTGTATCTTGTTCCACCTCATATTATACTATTGTCTTATTTATATATAGAGAAAAATCACAATTTGAATTTGCTCCCCCCATATTCATCTTCATAGTTCTTACCAATGTTCTTATTTATATCTAATTTTGCATTTGTTGTGCTCATAGGTTGTTTATAATTGCACTACATTGATTTTGTGCATGTTTATTAGGAAAAGACTTTAAATCTATGATCTTTTAAGAATTGTAATTGAAATTGAAGGTACTCATTATTTCCTATAATAAATGCAAATTGTGTTACAATTTCATCAGGCATATTTTCATCCTCATAATTTTTCATTCATTTGTTCTTGCTAAACCCTAATGCCATCCAAACATCTTTTCAATGAAATTTTGCACCTTTATGAAAACTTTTGACATTGTTGTATGGCTCCTTTCTAGTTCAAAAAGGTAAGGTAACACAACCTATTCTTGTCCCTTTTAAAAAAATTGCATTATTTTGCTATCAAGAGTCACAATTCATTAGTTTGGATTGAGTAATCTTTTGGAAAAAGAACTTGATGGAAAAGATCTATCTTAAAATTATTAGTTTTGGATTTTCTATGAATATTTGAAATGAAATGTAGTAGGTGTTTGTAGACATGTTCTAAAACCATTTTTCAAAAAGTAGGAATCTAAAGGACAAGAGTCCATTAATATCTCAAAAAGTGAGTGAATTTCCCTTGCACTGTATTATGAACATGGTAAATTTTGGATCAAAAAAGAGGACTTGGGAATGGATTGCACCACATTATACAAAATCCAAACAAAACCAAGGAAGATGTAGCAAATGTACACTCTACCATTTTTATTTATTGTCATTAGCTTCTATACATGAGAGGTATTAACAACCTAATTAGTTCATGCAAGCTAGGTATTGTAATATGGCAAGATATGCACTATTGGGTTGACAACTCAACAATTAAGGTATATGCATTTATAATCATGATCGAGATCATGACTAATTACAACTGAAAATAATTACTATTATCAAACATGAATTATTTTTTATTGGATCTTACTGACAACTCAAAGAAGATTTTAATGCACATAAGCATGCATTATTTGGACATCAAAATGAATAAGTCATGAATTTTTGAAATACTAGCTTTTGATGTACCAATAACTAATATCGAGCTCTTACAAACTCACATTTTTTGATTGTATACATCTTGTATAATCAATATCTAGGTTTTTCTGTCATTTTTTGATACAAATGTAGATGTCACATTTTGGGCAGTGTGGATTTTAGGTGTACATACTTTAGCATGTTTCATTTGAATGTCACTTGTATTGACCTAATAAAATTCAAATTCAATAACAAAAAGGAAGAGTATATGTCCATATTACAGATTCTTAAATATGTATATCATACAACAAAGATCTAAATTGAAAGTAGCATGCATCGTTGAATATAGTCCAAGATGAAGTTAAATTATTGCCACTATTACAAGGTTAAGGTTTTGCCCCTTTTGTACTCCCTTGGTCTATAATATTGTTTTTTTTGTTTCTTTCATTTGTCCAAATTTCTTGTCCCTTCCAGCAATGTATTTTAGACCTAGTTCTAGGAGTGAAGATGATTTCTTTTGTTTTTGACATTAATTAATAAAATGAAGCCCAAGAGGTCTACTTCATTATCTATTTTATTGATTAAAAAAAAAATTTACAATTGAAATTTTTTAGAGCAATTCAAAGTTGTCTACAATAGAAGAAACCCATGTTTTTTTGACATGCCTAGTATTTTCATGACAGATTTTTTTGGACATCTATTTCGACATCTAGCTGTTTTTATGTCAACAATAACATCCAAAGAACATCATAAACAACATAAAAATAGCTAGATGTCAAAATAGATGTCGAAATAGATGTCCAAAAGAATCCGTCATGAAAATACTAGGCATGTCAAAAAAAACATGGGTTTCTTCTAGTGCTAGATCAAAGACCAAAAGACATGCATTGAACTTTTTATTGAACCTATTGAATTTCAAATCATTATTGGAAAAATCTAACACATGGATTCATAAAGACGGCAATGTAATTGCACATGAAGTCTTCTTTCTTAATATATAACTCTCTATCTCTATTGCAACCTCCTACTTTTTGGTTTTTGATTTGATTGCAATTAATAGCCAAGTTTACTTGTTTTGCACTTGAAAAACACATTGCACATTCAATATAAAATCATTTGAAAGTAACATGCATTAAAAAATTGTTGCTAAATCTTTAGTACTTCCAATACTCAAAAAGGACTAGTATTATAGGACAAAGAGAGTATTCCTCAATTCATACACCCTCCATATCAAATAGACAATAAACACCATGTTACAACCACAATTAGGCTCTTCAAACATGTAAGAGTTAACCCCTAAGTGCCTAAGCCTTTCCAAGTGTGTTCTTCCTATGAAAAAAGAGCATGAACTTATAGTTATCCCCAATGACGCAAATTGTGGTTTTTTTCAAAATCTAACCTTACAGATGTTTAAAGAGCTAGCTTATTAGTATGTATACCAATTTTGAGTGCAAAATTGCATAGGAGTTGTGAGATCATAACAAGAGAAATGTATGTTTTCTATTTTTAGTATGCTGCCCCTCCCCACAATGTTTGAGAAATTTGCAAATAAATATTTTTGGGGATTGGAGGTGACATGAACAACTACAAATTATGTTAGCACACTAAAATACACTTTCAAAAAACTTAATTTCACATGAAAAGCTATCAAACTCATTACACAATCCACCTTGCAATTGTTGAAATGCAATTTTTTTTATAAGTAGAAATCACAAATAACTCCAAATCAACACTTGCATGTTTAAATTTTCAACGGTGAAAATCATGAAAATACTTTACTCTTTCCATTGGGACCATTTTCAAAGCAAATGGATAAGTACAACTTTTTAGATCTCAAATCAAGTGAAATTGGCAAGCTTTGTTCAAAGCCGGAAAATCAAGTAAATTTTGCAAACTTTACTCTTCCACTAATGATACATATATGCCTTTGAGGACCTCTCAAAAATCAAATATTTACCTTTTTTAGTGAAAAATAAAAGTTTCCAATAGTTAACCTTCAATATTGGCCGTGAAAAATTTTTAACCAGTCAAAGGAATTTAACTACCCGTATCCAAACGAGCCTGAAATTTTGCAGCGACCATATTTGGTCGCTCAGGAGGTTAGGGATTAACTAGGGAACAATGACACTAATTAGAAGCTTTCTTTTTACTAAGGCAAACTAGTGGCTAGATAATAGAGAACCAATGATTTTCATTGAAAATTTAGCATCTAGTATTGTTAATGGTATAGTCCTGGCTTAATATAAAGTAATACAAATAGAACTTCTCTTACTGCATCCTCTTTTAACCCCTCACTGCCCAAGATCTTTTGGGGTTTAAAAATATCATTGCTTTTGAAGTGTTATAGTCCAAATTTTACTAAGGTATAGAAATTTCAACCATACAATTATATAGTGTACATGTTGTAGATGATGCAAATCAAATTTGGAGTCATTTGGCCTCATAGATTGCAAGATTATAATATTTTAGTGTAGAAAAAAGATTTGAAATTTTCCTAGAAACACATTTGGAGGTGAAATTCAACTTCTAAACCTATTCAAATGAAAAAACTGTAAACTATAAAGTGATTCAAAACCAATATGCAAACACAGTGATGAAAAAAAACATCATTCATTTGACTCGTTAGAGTTAATCGTAAAGTTTGTCCTATGCACTAAGAGAGGTTCATTTTCTCGTAAATTTTGTTTTTGTATCATAGGAAGGTTTAACTAAGAATAGAGCAAAACAAACACAACACCAACTCAATTGGACCTGAGTTTGGGTGCTTTAAAGATTTTGGTCATGTGTTTTTCCAAACTCCAACTCATGGTCATGCCTTGCACACTTTATATTTATCATTGTTTTGTTTGCAAAATAGATTTGAAATGTCAAAAAAATAGCAAGAAAAGTTGCAAAAAACACATCTGAGGCTAAACCTCCTTCTACTAAATTTTTTTTCAGTCACTCATAATTTTTTGGATTGACATGAAATTTTAGCTACACAAGCTAGACTAGTATGCACAACTTTCCCAAAAAATTTATTGGAAATTAACACTGTATGAAGAAGAAATAAGCCACCAAAGTTCACTATAATTCAAAAAATGTCAAGATTTTGAACTTCAAATTGCTCCCAAACATATAAAACAACTTGGATTGGCATAAAAAGTTTACCACAATAACTAGATTTCAAGGGGAATATAACCCAACAAATTTTATTCAAAACAAACATCAAATGAAGGAGATACAAGACCCCAAAATTGCAACCATCAAATGTAGTTTGGTGAACTCAAATTGAACGTAAGAACTTTGATTGGCTTAAGAAATATTAGCACATCTTGGATTGATTTGAAAATTTTACCACACAAACTAGAAGAAAAATCACAAATTCTCCAACAAGTTTTATTAAATTTGGACACTGGATACAAAAGTTAAAGGACATTGAATTAGACTTGAAACTATGTGAGGACACATTTGGTCCCCTTGGGCACTGAGGGGCTGTTAATGCATCCTCTCTTAATGCATAATTGTCAATTGTAGAGTTTGTAGGTAGGCCCAATTTGAAGTACATTTTTGAAATTAGTAGTGATGGAGGTTGACATCTGTTAGATGGCCATTCATTACACCTCATTTAATGCATAGTCCCAACACCATGCACTAAGAGAAGTTCTACCTATAATAAGGTAGTCTGTTCTAAGAGCGATTGTGTTCTAAAAGCGATCATGACACATAGGTACATTTTACTTTCTTCAATGTACTAATAGTATACATTTCAGGAGGTGCATAACATTCAATAGCCTTCAGTGAGGCTGCCTTTTCTTCTTTGGAGTCCTCATCCACAAGATTCATCTTCAATCATTAATTTAAGCTTTGGTATTAGGATGGTGGTAGTACATTTATGGTATGCTTCATTATTTTTTGTTAATTCTAGGACTAATATACAATTCAAAAAATAATTAGAGAAAAATGATTTGTCAAAACTCTAAAAACTCCAATGAATATTACACCAATACAAATTATCATCTGCCACCAAAAATACATTTTAATGGTAAATTGAATGGATTGCATTATTGACATCTACTGAAGTGGAAGGAGGAGACATCGTTTTTATATTGAATTTCATTTTTTATTATGATCCCTCAAAGGGAATAGGATAATTTGAAGATGAGAGCTTGATCGCTCATTGTCAAAACAAAAAATTATGTTTGGAGTAGAATTACATACCTTATTTAGGCATAATAGAAGAACTTTCTTCAAAAAAATTAGAAATTTTTATTTATTTTTAAATCAAGATAAATTTCATCTTCAAAAATCCCTTTGAGATATCAAGCCTCCAATCAAAAGGTATAGACAAATTTCAGAGAGGATGTTTGAAAATGTAAAAAAAATGTCCCTTGCAACCCCGCTCTGAAATTTGTCCATAACTTCTGAATGGAGGATTGAAATCTCAAACGGATTTTTGGAGATGAAACTTTACTTAATTTTCCAACTTTTTTTAGTACAATTTTTTTTGAAAAAGGTTACCCTATTGTGCCTAAATGAGGTTTTCAATTTTACTTCAAACACAATTCCTTCTTTTGACTTGATTATGAGTGGTTGAGCTTCTACTCATTCTAATTTACATATCCCACATGAATTGTATTACTTCCTACCACCCAAAATCTCTCTCTATATAACTTCTCCTCTCACCCAAATTTCAAATTATTAATGGCTTTTGCATCAATGCATGCTACTTATTTGGTTCATTGTTTTCAGTGAATAAAAAATGTTGATTGTCCATACATTTTTAATGTATTGGAGCTTACTTCAATGTACACTGTACAGTCTGGATCCTAAGGACTTACTTCAGTTCTTAGTGAAAATATTGACGTGTGTAATTTAGCTAATGTTGGGTGTGGAATATTCCACACCATTCCATCAGAGGAAAGGCAACGCTGTTCATTGCTCAGATAAGTACACCTAAAATCACACAAATAAGTAATTTAGCAAGGTTTCCATCATTATGTTGGAGTTCTTTTTGAGGAGTCTTTTTGGTAGTGAAAAGGAGATTTCAATTCTTTTAGAATGTATTTTTTGGACACCGTATGAATAAACTATGAATTTTCAAAGTACTGAAAACAAGTGTTCCTAAAAGCAATCATAGACTCATGAACAATGCGAGTACATTTTAGGCAAGAATCTCTAGTGTGAGATTTTAGGTGACATGCACTTTTAGGTGTAGTTACCTTATTGAATGTTATGTAGTTGCTTTTGGTAACCACTGCGTTTCAACTTCAAAAATTCATAACTACTTCCACAAAGGTCCAAAAAACAGAAAACAACTTGGATTGAGGTACACTAGCCACCCATTCTTGTTTGGTGATCCATTCCCAATCTATAGGTGCAACTATTTCTTATCACATTTTATGAAGCTTGGAATGTGTTTTTCTAACTAGTCAAGGTTGGAACTAATAGGTTCATGACACATGTTCCAAAATAGTGAGAAAGAAAATAGGAAATAATGAATAAAAAATTAGTTCTTGAATGATCGGAATTGGAAGAGTCTAGACATTGGCTCTAGGTCTAGCGCACTTTTTGCCTTCCAAAACTCATAGTAATTTCAGTTCAAGCGATAAAATTTGCAATTTTTTTGGTAATTCCCATCATTTCTATCAATGCACCTCTAAAAATATTTGTTTTGCCTTGCACTATTCCAAATCGTATTTGTATTTGCTTATTTAATCAATTATGGGCGGTTCTACCTTAGGTGCCAATTCCATTTTTCTTCCTAAAAAAATTTACTGAAAATTGTTTCAAGGAGTTCAGCTTCCCCTAAAAGGCAATCAGCTCTTAACCCCTGAACGTCACAGGGGAGGAAAAACGTCCTCACAGCCAATAAGTCAAATTCAAAGGATTGTAACTTTTGCATACAATGTCCAAATTCAATAAAACTTGTTGGAGAAGTTTTGCATACTAGTCTAGTTTGTGTGATAAAATTTTCAGATCAATCCAAGATGTATAATAGTTTTGGGAGCCAATCGAAGTTCATAGGTTCAATTTGAGCTCACCAAACTGCATTTGATGGCTGCAACTTTGGGGGCTTGTATCTTTGTAATCTAATGTTTTTTTTCAATAAAATTTGTTGGATTTTGTTTCCACTGAAGTCTAATTGTTGTGGTAAAGTTTTCATGTCAATCCGAGTTGTTTCGAATGATTAGGAGCAATTCAAAGTTCAAAATCCAGACATTGGTGGATTGCAGTGAACTTCAGCGGCCTATAACTTCTTCATACAATGTCCAAATCTAATAATACTTGTTGGTAAAGTTGCGCATACTAGTCTAGTTTGTGTGGTTAAAATTTCCTAGCAATCCAAGAAATAATGAGTGATTGAGAAGCATTTTAGTAGAAGGAGGTTCAGTCATAGATGTGATTTTTTGTTACTTTTTTCACTGTTTTCTGACATTTCAAATCCGTTTTGCAGACACAATGATTCATTTGAATGATATTTTTTTTCCAACAAAGTGTATATATTCTGTTTTTGAATCACTTTGTACCTTAAAGTTTTTTCATTTGAGTAGGTTTAAAAGTCGAATTTCACCTCCAAATGTGTTTTTAAGAAAATTTCAGCACCTTTTTTCAACACTAAAACATTATAATCTTTTAATCTATACGGTCAAATGGCCCCAAATTTATTCCACACCACCTACAACATGCACACTCCAATATTGTACGGTTGAGATCTTCATACCTCACTCTAATTTTGACTTTTCAGACTTGCAAAGGTAGGCAGTTTTTAAGCCTGGTTGGACCTCTGACGTTTAGGAGTTAAATGGTCACTTTAAGAGCAAACTACCTTATCTAAAATTGATTAAAATAAGCAACCAAGCAAGTTTCCTATTACTAAACTATTTAAGTTCTTTGATCCTATGGGAGGAGTCAAAAGAGATTCTAGATTCTCTCAACAAACACTTTTTGGACAACACATGAATAAACTTCAAATTTTCAAAATGCTGAAAACAGGTGCACCCAAAATTGACCACACGCTCTCATGAATAGAGGTTGTACAGTACACTACATATTAGGCAAGAGGGTCGGTTTTAGGAACAGGTTACAATTAGGTTCAGTTAATTTAGCCCTTCTACAAAATTGAGTGATCAAGTGCACACAGTAAACAGGAGACGTCAAGTTATAATGGAGACCTCTAGCAGTATTGAGGAATATAACATGTGGGCATATAGTCAGAAAGTATTTCGGAAAATGATCTGTTCGTTGTGAAAAATTCGGTCACTTCTCTCACCTATTCTAATCTACTGAATGGTAATCCAGCAACAATCGGCTATTAAAAATTTAAAACGCCATGCTCTGCAATATTTCCAGGGTCTCCTTGCGAATCTGACAAGCAAGCAGACCAACATTGACCAACTTTAGCAATGAGCAGAGTCCAACCGTTGATCATAAATGTAGAATAGGTCTTAAATTATAACACTGGAATTCATTGCAGCTTATCCACATTGCTAACCTATTTTGCGAAAGGACCTCATGATGAATTAAGTCCCACATCAACCCAGTGTTCGACACCATGAACATTAACCGCTAATACACCAAAAAGACTCGGCATGAGCTTTTCTAGGAGGCCAAACTCAATTTTGAGTGAAATAACATACCCATTCCATGTGCTGAACAGTCACTCCAGCTGCAGTATTAGTAACATACATACCTCCCAAAACCTGAGACACCAACCCCCAGTGTTAGGTAATTTCGAAAGAGATTACTCATCAATGGGCCATTCAGTAAATAAAGATCGATATATTGCTGAAGCTGCTAAAAGTGAACGTGCTGCTGAAGGAACAAAATGTGCGGTACATCATCATTACCTTATTGACGGTCTCTATGAACAAGCCCGGACGTACAGGAAGAACCGGAGGTGGTGGTTCCTTCCTTGAGACTATCTGCGTTCAAAATGCAAAGAGAGACCAGCAGAACAGTCACATATTTGATTTCCATACTCAAATTGTACGACAATCACTACGAAATTCAAATGCTAGACATAGTGTCTGTTGGACAACCTGAGATGGAAGTTGTGAAATCTAATAAGTTGTACATACTATGTACGAAACGTAATTGAAGTTGAGAAGTTGAGCACAATCGTACCGGGGCTCTAGCAACACTTTGGGCTCTAGCTAATTGACGAACTTTCTCCTCATCTACAATATCTGCACCCTCATCTTCTCCTCCCAGTACCCTTTCCAGTTTCTTGTGCAAGTCGGGACCAGGTTTCAATCCAATAATTTTTGTCAAAAAATTCACCTGTATACAAGCACATAATAAGTGATCCTACACAAATACTTGCGGATGCAATTTTGGGATAAGCAATTGAGTAACCACATCACTTCCTAACCACTAAGAGACAGAAGTGTCTGCTCCCATACCTTAGGACTTGATGTAAATCATGAAGGAGGCTTCAAGAATAGTAACAAAATGTGCCATTAGAAAGAAGAAAGCATAACCTACATTTTGGAACAATAGAATTTTTTTAAAGTTATCATAGCTTCCAAAGTAGATTTTAATTTTTTTAGCTTGAGCACTTAGAGGTTCGAATTGTAGGACAACGTGGCAATTAACAATCTCAGCACTCACCTCTGGTTCGGGAAGATTCCTCAGCTTGTTCTTCTCGATGCGCTCATCTTGAACACCCCCACTAAGCAGACTGCGGGATTCTTCTCTCACCAACACCAGCCTCGCAAGAAGTCGCCTGTCCTCCACTTTAGCCTTTTCCTCCATAGTCTACAAAACCCCAACAGAACTCTGCTCTTTAGCAAGAGAAATTCGACCAAAAGAGGAATACACCTAAAGGACACGACTTTGCGACCTGAATATACATTTCAACCGATTTTTAGTGTATACTGGAAAAGATCAAGTGTCGAAATTTTCCCATTGAATTTAAACGGTTACCGAAATAATCTCGTCTGCCTGGTCCCCAACTTCGCTAAGGTTGACCGAGGGTAGCTCAATTTTGCCCCCGCCAACTTGATCAAAGGTCCCTCCTCCTCCAGCACACCGCCTCAATACTTCTTGACGAGCATCCCTGTCTGGAGTACGACACAATATACCAACAATCTGCACCTGCAAATTCACGATCCACGAGAGAAAAAATCAGCTAACCCTGAATCCTAAACCCTAACCCTGAACCGTAGACCATGACAGAAAGGAGCAGCACGTTAACGACAGCATGCTTACAGCAATTACAAATGTGAAATTAACCTCCAACTGGCTAATTGCACACTTGATGTCGGAAACCCTTTCATTTGGGGATCCTTTTGAAAGTTCACTCATTTACAAGGCAAGTGCCATCCAAACATGTGGCTTGTAAGTGATGAGATTTAACTTCTAGGTTCTAGCAATATCAAAGATGCTTCCATGAAGTTATACTCTGTAGATGCTATACTCATTAAACCTAAACCCTAAACCTCTTCATTCGGTATCCAAAATACAAACTCTAGTGCACTAGAATCCTCTCGAAATTGAAGACAAAATTCACAGAACACAATTCATTCTAAAAATAGAAACCACTCTAAACTGCACGGGAGTGAATTCGGTACGGTATACCGCAGTGAAATGCAAGGATTCGTAGTACAACAAATGGAGAACAAACATTACGGCAACCTCAGTGCACAAAAGCTTATCATCTTTCAGAAATTGAACCCTAAGAACGAAAGAATTTGCATGCGAGTTTCATCGTGTACGCTGACCTCAGCTGGGAACTTCCGCGCAAGTTGAGCAAGTACGACATCCTTGATGACCTCCAGCAACCATCGTTGCTGTAACAGAATTAAAAGGCATTAGAAGTGCTTGAGTCCAGTTGTCAAGTACTACTAGACAAGGGCATCGGCAACACGTAAACTTATAGTTATATCTAAACCCATAAGAACGAAGAAGTGCAAATTAAGCCTCATGCTTCTTTTTTAGCGATCTTAAGTAGGTCTTATGGGGATTAACTTTCGTCCAACAGTTTCTTATATTTTGATCAACACATGCAATGTTCTTCACTGATTCTGGTGCTATAGAATTTCTCCCATCTGAAATACATTTTTCACAATATGATCAAACAAATTGGTCATTCAAAAACCATAAATCATTATCCTTAGGGGTCAACAAGTGACGACCATGCTTTAGCATGTCAGATGAGTTAACACGCCTTGTAACGGCTAAAGAGAGCAGGATAACAGGGAAACTCACAGGCCAGTACCTTGTCATCCCTGTCTACCTGCTTGATCATGTAGTCTAGCGCCATAAGAAAGCTCTCGTCAAGCTTATCAAGCCGCTGTCCCAATACTCCCGTAGCTGCCATCTCCACTGCTACCTGCTCTCCCTGCTCTCCCATTTGGGTTATGTCTTCTAACTGTCATGTCCCACGGAACACCCACGTCCAACAGAAGCTCCGTAAGTGCTTGGAAACTAGCTTAAAAATGCGTATGCTCCTGAGTACGAATTGCATCTCAAAGCACCACATCAGCTAGCAGAGACTGTCGAAAAGTGCAACGAGATTGAAGAGCAAATTCGTGTACTACATTCAACCCTCCCTAATCCTAGATGCACTCATTCGTTCCATTATAAACCTCCACGTTGCTGTATGACGCCAGCTAACCGAGCCATTGTGATAGGTTGGACAAAAACTTTGAAACTAAGAAATCTGAAAATGCCGTGTAAGGACCAGGTATCGCTAAATTAGAGATTTTCAGTAACTCCATCTTTCTACAACTGTCCCTCTGTCACAATTCAACCCCTGAGGATCCAACTTCGCATTCCATTTCATGTACTGAAACCGTAAAGTACAGAAGAATTGGAGGAGAGGGTTTCCCGTGAACTAACGCACTCACAAGCTCCGTCATTTCCTTCAAAACGGACGCCACTTCCTCCCCCCCTCGCATGAGCGCCTGATACAGCCGGTAATCCACCGGCTCCTTCTCCTCCTCCACATTCCCTTCCCCTTCTTCAGCTTGCTGCTCTCCTGCTTGAGCTCGACGACAAAATTTCCTAACCTTTGCGACTCTCGGACTCCAGGTCCGACATCCAAAGAACCTCACAGGTGTCGAAATTGCGAAATTGGATTTGCAGCGGACACGCCCCTTGTGTGAAGAATTTTCAATGAATTGCAAACCATTCGCAACTGAGAAATGCAGCGACGACGATGACGCCAACGACGACTCGACACCTTGCCATCGGGGTGTAGTGTGAGCGAAGCTGAAAGCTCTGGAAGTGGAAGCAGTGCAGCAGCAGGAAGGAGAAACAGCAGACAGGGCAGCGGGAGGAGGAGCCATGGCTGCCATGGCCTCCATCCTCGGAAAAACAACGAGAGCGGTGAGCAGTAATGCTAGGGTTTAAGCTGCAAGAGCTTTGCAATGGCTGGTTTGAATGGAGAATTGGGAGGGTCCAGGAGCCCTAAACCCTAAGATTCCGTCATTGCCAGAATCCCAGATCCCGTTAATTCATAAGCACCAGTTTATGGAATTTAGTGCAATATGCTACCGGGACAAACAAGCATCAACTTTGGCTACTTTGAAAGTGCGTAGTATTATTAAAAAAAAAATAGAATAGAAAAGATTTTGCAAGTTATAAAGGATTTTTGAAAGTACTACAACACAAAACTAACTAAATGGGTGCTAATTTCAATGTGGAGGAAGTTGCAAAGTGGCTATCAAATTCTATTGTTTGCTGCAGTTTGGGCTGAAATTTCAAATTTTTTTATGAATATACATTTAGGTACTGAAATTTTTTATGTAGCAACGGAGCAAATTTTAGCCAGTTTTGTTAACGTTGATAACCTTGCTAATGCATTGAAGATTGAGGACTAAAAGTGTCTTGTGAATGATTTTGAAAGGAAATTGTAGAAATGAAGGATGAACCTATTCATGTGAAGTTTGATAATTTATCGTTGACTACTTTCGTGATAGGGCTGCGTGTTTCTACGGTTAAGCAATTGCTTAACCTACCAACACTTGGATCCTTTCTTAATTTTTGTAGAATTTTCTTTATATATTGTACATGTATATATATATATGTATGTCGCTTGAACTACAACCATTGCAACATTTGCAACAAGCCCCAATTGCATAAGAAAATGTATTGTAGCTTCCTAGCAACTTGGTTAGAAAATAAACAATTAGAAGAGAGTTTAAATTTTTGGAAAATTATTAAACTAGTTTGCCATATATATGTGTCAAAGAATTTCCTAATTTATAGAAATTTAACTATCATGTGCTGTAATCTACTAAATTAGAATTTTACTTGTTTTCTAAAGTTGGCATGAGTATTAGAAACTATGTCTTAGCATCTCAAATTACACTGTCAAGCATTGGTGAAAAAAATTGGAATTCAAGACAAAGGTTTACGTAAATGCAACCACTTTAAATGAAAAGTAGTAGTAATCATCCAAAAATTGTAAGAACAACTTGAATGAACACCTAATTGATTTGAATTATATTTTAAAACTGTTTGATTTCAATATATTATTTTTTGGATTGTTTAGTTTTTTTATGCACTTTAATTAATTATTAGGCAGTAAGCTACCTAAGTTACAAGAAAGCTATACTAGTAGTGTTTTTAGTTTGCTTGAACTAGATTTAAAACTCAATACCATAGTACAAATCAAAATTCAATGAAACTTTGTAAGGATGAAAACATAACAAGAGGTTGCGACATTGTGCACCTAATATAATAGATTTATTTTTAATTTCATCACATTGGTCAAACAAGAAGGTTGTCATTAAAGATTCAAGCATCACTTGAGATGAATGAGAAAGTTATTTGGACAAAACATCATCAAAAATATGGACTTTGGAGGGCTTAAAGGTTGATTAAATGTTGATTAAGTTTAGATTTTAGATGTTTAGACCTACACTTAGAAGTACCTTGTATCTATAAGGTAGGATGATAGTAAATTGAACAAGACAGATTGTTTGTGAATGATCTAATATTATTTTAATCAAATATAAATAATTTGGTGCTAAATTGTAATGAAGTCTAAATATGAGATTTCAATATTTCATACAAAAAAATTTCAAGGTCAATTGAAAGTGGAATTAAATTGCTACATTCAGTACATTGACTAATCATGTACCCTAGTTTCAATGTCTGTGTGTTGGACATTATGTGAAGAGCATCATTAGGAAAAAAAATTCAAGCTTGTAAACGGCCATTTGACTACATGCTGCAATACAATTACAACCAAACATTTATTTCAAAATGAAATAAATAAATAGAGCCCACATGATCACTAGTAGTGCATGTCAGATTGGCGGTTTTAAAATTAATTTTTTTTCCAGAAAAAATTATTTATAAGAAATTCTTCCAAATTTTTGTTAATGCCTAAGGGGAAGAAAGCGTTGCATTGATAGAAGCTAGACATGTGAGGAAGTTTGAGTAAGACTTTTTTTTAAAAAGTAGGCCATAACCACAAAAATAAATTTAGAGCCTCTACTAACAGCTTGCTCATTGCGTAATAATGTCAAGAAATCAAGATCATATTACAAAGTATCAAAAACTAAAAATGCTTACACTCCCTCCAACTGGTCGGTTTGGAGCCTTCAAAACAAAGAAACTCTTGTGTCTTCAACACCGGTTTCATTCAGGCCAAGCTAAAGTTCTCTTTTTTTGCAAACCACGCCGCCTTTTCCTCGAAGGACGTCTCTCCATGCAGCGTGGAACTAGCTATGTACATGAACCCAAGTAAGCCCCCATTTCTATAAAACCACACCTTCTATTCTAACATCAATCATATGCTAGACAACTGACGATATTCCATGCACCGTTTTGACATTTACAGTAGCTTCCTGTGTACTGATAGATCAATGCAAATTGCATTTCATCCACAGCATTTTGCAACTCGAAGCTAACTAACTAAGATTCCCACACCCGAACTCCCTCAACCATTTCGAGCTTTGACTGCGCCGGCCATTCCAATCAGGGAAATGCAGCACTTTTAAGCTGACCAAATTGACGTCCGCCTTTCTTCCGCTAGATTGAGCCGGAGTAGGAGACGTTCATGTCCGGCAACCAGAGGTACCCTTTCAGAAACTCATCCACGCCATAGCTCAACACACTCCCAGGAGTGAGCTGCTTGCTCCACTGCACCCGGCGGTCGAATCCGGAGCCGTGACCAAAACTGTCGTACTCCGCGAACTCCACTTGACTAACTGAAGAGACGGCATTCGTACCGCTGTTGGTCCAACCAGCGGGGTTCACCAACGCACCCAACTCGGATTTGATGAACACTGTCCGCGCATACGACTGCCAAGGCCGGCCGAGAAACACAGGCTGCGCAGCCGGGACCTCGAAGGTGGCGTTCACCAGACACGACTGGAAGACGAGTCCAGCGTGTTTCTGCACCAAGGAGGAGGAGATGTCGCTTGCGGTGTACGTGAGAGTTTGACCTGGATTGCCGGGAGGGCGTGCGAGAAGGGAGCAGTTCTGGAACACGGCTGCTGCGCTTCCGAAGATGGAGTCCACGGTGCCGAGGATGGTGCAGTAGGAGTAAAACTGTTGGCCTGCGTGGGCGTAGAGCGTGTTCTGCGTTTCCAAGGGCAAGCGTCGCCAACCAATTAGAGAAATTTCGGACTCAGGCTCCCGAGGGCTGCCAGGCCGCTTGACAAGGCAGGCTAATTTTGGGAGCCCTGACGGATTGAATCTCAGACAAAAAAAAAGATAGATTTGCCTTGTGTGAATATTGAGACTGACAATGAGTATATCTCTGTTTCCTATTCCGCAGTTGTTAGAAGAGGGTAAGGTAACTTTGCAACATTTTGGACCAACCTAATTCAGACCAAAAAATTCTTGTGAAGTACATTTCACAAGACACATGTACTGCTCATGAATTTTTGGGCCTGTATTAGGCTGGTCCTAAGTTGGCCTATCATAGGCAGAGTTACCTTACTTGCGATGCCTTAGTTTGAAATATAAAGCAATAACTGTTGCACCCTTCCTTCATTAAACTACTAATATTCATTAATCAATGCTATGAGGATTCGGTGAACCAACAAGGAGCAGCAATAGGGGGAAAGTTATTGCCCGGCCAAAATAAATGTAATTTGGGGTCCCTTTTGGCACTTCTCAATAGCTTTCTAAAGAGTCCAGATTTTTCTCTAATGCATTTTTAAGTCAGTATTGTAATCTTGTGGTTTTTTCGTGAACAATAGTGTTGATTGAGGCAAGATACAGGAAGAACCGACAACTAGGTATAGATGAGCTTATTCATTTTTCCAAACGTTGGTTGCCAAATTCATAATGAGAATCTTAGGCAAATACTCCAATCTATTTGTCAAAAAAATTACTAATTTAAGTAAATCTGCACGAGATATTCGAAGCATATCAATAGATAACCATGTGATTATAGAGAATTTGAGGATTCAAACATTTTGGCTCAAATTCTTCTTGGACAATGGAGTGAGGCGTAGCTTGTTAGTAAATTTTTCTTTAATTTCGGGTACACTAGGTTCCTAGTATACATCAAATATGTTCTTGTGAATCATAGTTTTGTTGTTTTACCACATTATGTTTATATATGAAAGTGATTGCATTTGATTATTCAGGACCTTAGGGGTTAAAATATTTGGAAAGTAGTTTAGTGCCAATGAAAAGAAAAAAAATTACTATTTGATTAAGATAATAGTAGCAATTATAGTAATTTTTAGAATATTAACTTTTATCATATCAATCACAAATTATGAAGTATGATCTCTTCTTTCCACTAAGATATGTTGCTACTATATAAAGTTTTTTGAAAACTGTGAATGGTGTATTTCAACTCCTATAGATATAGATATAGGAACAACCACTTTTGGTCACCCTTTTTGTCATGTAAAGGTTGACAACTTTTTGGAATTCATTGATTGAATGCAATTGGAAACCAAAAGCACCTACTAACCTGATAAGCTTCAATGGCAATCCGTATAAATCCTAACGCATTAGCGGATGTTCGGAGTGCCACAGCTTCTCCACCATTTGGTCCAGCAGTGTTCCGGATAGTCAAGTTCGCGGCCATGAAAAAATCCCCTAAGATAGCTGCACCCATTTCAACACCATTTATAAGACATTCTTAAAAAACTTTAAATCAATTTATAATTATTTCAAAGTATCTAACTTGAGCCATCACAACCATTTTTTGAACTTCATGGGCTTTATCTCTCATGCATTGCAGTCACATTTTCTTGTAGAGAAGTCTTGAAGATTTTTGAAGCTCTTGAAATGCCAATTTTCAAGATGGTTCCTCAATGTCCTCTATAATGTAAATGGAATAATTCTAGCTACCATTGCCAAATGTAGAAGGAACACCCCAACTTTCATGTTCAAAAAAATTATGCCTCTCATAACATTATCAATGTAAATACATCCAATTGCAACTTGCTTGTAAAATTGACCCATACAAATTCTTGCCAACAATGTATATCTTCTAGATATGAGCCCCACTAGTTGATTTTAGGAACAACTATGATCAACAAACGGATCATTCTCACAATTCTTGCGTACATGTGTAAATTCCATTGAAATTTCGATATGTCTGAAAGAAGTCAAAGAATAGACTAATGATCTTCACAATGTTTGTTCCGTTGAAATTTGAGATGACTTGGAAAGATCAATCCTATAATCCTCACAATTTTAGTACACATATGTGGCCATTCCTTGAAGTTTTGAGGTGTTGATAAGAACAGAGACTAATGCTTCTCAAAATGTTTGCACACATTTGTTGATTCTTTTGAAATTTTGAGATGACTTGGAAAGATCAAACCTATAATTCTCACAATTCTTGCATGCTGACGCATGTAGATTCCTTTTTTTTTTGAATTTTGAGATGAGGACTGATTGCAAAGAGAGGAATCACGGTACGAGTGCACTTACTGACAGTGGCAGTGAACACAGCGCTGACGTTATGAACTCCAGAGCTCACGTTCCCCGTGACGATTGTCGCCCCCGCGCCCTCGCCCACCAACGTCAATCTGATCTTGTCTTCTGGAACCCTCACTTGTTCATCATAGATTCCTGCTTTGATGTAGATCACATACCTCTGGCTGGAGTTCGACGGAGCTTTGTCGACTGCGGCTTGGATGGACGTGAAATCACCCGAACCGTCGACGGCTACGACGGCGTTCGTTGTAATGTTGCTGTTGTTGCTCTGGAGAATGCGGCGGTGGATTGTACCCAACCACGGCACTGGAGGGCGAGCTTCGTCCATTGGGGATAGCATCCTTCGAGATGCTGTGGGGACGCTCGTCGTCTCCCTTTCCTGACATGCCCACAGGGTACCCACAAATTCAAGAAATTGCAAGAGATTGCAAGAAGTTTAAGACATTATGGTCGTATTTTCGTTATTTTGGAAAAGTTTCAGTGAAATTGACGCGGTTTTGTGTCGCCGAACTGGAAGCTCAGATCTGTATATGCCAGTCCGAGTATTTAGGGTTTGGGGTTCTGGAAAGTTCTGGCTTTTGAGGCTTTGGGGGTAATTGAGGTGCTTTGGTACTCGTCATTTTATCAAGCATGATTAGTTTTAGTTGACTTCAGAGTAATTTTGAGGATTCTCACTGTTGGGAAACAGTACAATGTCTTGGGGTTTCTCCACTGTCTGGGTCCTCAACACTACACACCACTGTCGGACTGGTAAAGATCAAGCGATATCAAAGCCTTGAGAACATGCCAGCTTGACATCATGGTTGTATCATGTGCATGACACGTACATGTGCGAGATGTCAATCCAACCCTGGTACAAACCAGTGCTGATCGCATTCTTCAAAATCGCTGTGACATTTCAGAATGCCTGGAGCTCTAGATTGAGACTTTCCAAGAGCCCAGAGCTCTCCATACTGAAACAAATCGCAACCCTGAATCTTGGATTAAAATGTAAGAAATGCGCACGCTTGAGCCTCTTTACCCTAATTTCAGAACCACTCCAGATCGAGAAACCCTAAAATCCTATCCACTCCATCACATCCATAGTGCAACTAATGAATCTCACGAGCTCTTGCGTTTGCAATCGAGTCCCGAATCCCATGCACTCAAGCTATGAAATTCTAAAATCACACTACGGAATGGGCTCTTTGTAAGAACTGAGCGTGCTTGAGCCTCTTTACCCTAATTTCAGAATCACACCAGATCGAAAACCCCTAAGATCCCATCCACTTCCATCCCATAGTGCAACTAGATCGAATCTCACAAGCTCTAGAGTTTGCAATCGTGTCCGATCGAAAATTCCATATACTGAAGCTATCAAAATCCAAGCTGTAGCAGTATGGAATTAAGTCCATGGACGTTTCAGATCTCTCTCCTGTATCGCACACTTCAAAAAAAAAGAATTGAACGCTTGAAGCTTACCCTAGAAAAGTTGAGAAGCTTGCGCCGTGAAGGCACCGTGACTGAATTGTTAGCGGCCTTGAACGTTTCCACCAGCGACAGAGCATTCGACAGAAGCTCGGTACTCCTTTCCAAATTCACCCCACAAACTCCCCCGTCCCTCCACAACCCTTGCTCTTCCAACCCATTGACACAAGTGAAATGATATATCAAGGCGGCGCTCGCCCGTTGCTCCAGATCATTCACCACTGCCACATCTGGCTCGGCCGTGTTGATCGAGTTCAGAGTTGCGAGGAAGGTCTTTTCGGCGGAGAGCATGTCTTGGTACATCTCCACGCACATCTGCAACGTCGAGTATTGCATTCGTGTGGAGGGAGGCCATGCGAGGATGCATTGGGTGAAGTTGCGAAGGGTTGAGTTTGTGGATGTCATGGAGACGGACATCGATTTGGAAACGTAGGATTTGGGAGTGGTGGTGTCGGTGCCGAAGAGTGTGCTGTTGCAGGTGTCGGGGTACCTGTGGCAAGACGAAATATATCACCACCCAAAATGTGAGAATGAAAGCTCTGAAATAAAACTAGTGATTTCAAGTGCTTGCACTGGATCTTTGAAAAAGTAGAATTTTTCGGGTGCTCTGGTAATCCATATCGTGAAATTGGTTTGGATTCAGCGTGCTGAATAAGTGAAATTCAAGTGGACAAAGGTTTAAACACGAAGATTGGTATAAATCTGAGAACAAGTTTTGTGGATTTCTGGCAATTTAACAAATTCGACGGTTCACATGGGTTTTGCTGGGCCAGCCGAAACCTTGAGGTCTAAAATCTAGAAGCACCATAGACTTGACTCAAAATTGCTCTGGTTTCTCGCAAATTTTCTTAGCCTTTTCTCTGTTAGGGAAATTTTCGTGAAATTCCCCCATTATAGCGAACATGTTACCCATGTTCATGTGATCTTTTTAAAACATATGACGTGTGTGATAAGACTAATTTATACCATGAATTACTTCCGAATTTCCGATCATAACACAGTTTTCACTAGATTCATTTGGCAGATTTCCAGTTGCATTGCAGAGATGAGCAATCGGTTAATTTTCCCATTGATAACTAGGATAGATCTAACTAGATTTAAAGTGATCCTCAATTGCTTTAAAATTTACCAAAATGTCGAAAATTTTAATTTGCCGATCGTACAACTGGTACGCTGCAGAGATCGAGACTTACAGAGTGGTGCCGCAGACATCACTGAGGAGCACGGGGCTGTTGTAGCCACCATGAATCATCCTGAAGCCAAAAAAAACACCTGCAGCGATACCCACGACAATGCTAAATAGGCAGGAGATGATGGCTCTCTGTCCTTTTCTCGAAACCGCAGGAACCCGGATCCGCTTCTTCTTAACCGGTTCTCCACCCCCCTCATCAACATCGCGAGTACTAGTACTAGTGTGCTGTATCGAATCCAGCTCCACATGCTCTCCATCAACACCGCCAGCACTAATACTAGACTTCTGTACCGAATCCAGCTCCACATGCTTTCCATCAACACCGCCAGCACTAATACTAGACTTGTGTACCGAATCCGGCTCCATCCCACCTCCATCAATTGCAACTTTACTAGAAGCAGCAGCACTAGTAGGACTATTAGTAGCATTGTCATCCTTTGCAGTCCCGACATCCATCATATTATTAAACCGTGAGCTTGACTCCTTGATGTCTGCTTCGAAACTCTGCAATCCTAGCTCCCAATTACGGATCCCAGTTCCCTCGAAACATTCGCATCCTTAACGAAATTGCAACCAACTGGCAAAATATTGAACTCCACGACCTTGCGAGTGTTGGACAATTGCAACAGCAATCGATCTAGATCTGCAATTTGGTTCTGTACCGACTAGTTTTGAAGCTAGCTAGCGAGAGAGCGACTTGAGTTGCATGAGAATCCCACTACATTAATTGTGCATGGGCTAGCTAGATCGGTCGAAATTCACGAATCGACAGCACTTGCAATGAATATCCAAATGTGATCGATCACCTGCAACCAGTGATTCACTCCACCATCAAGACCCTCCCGACAGTTTCTTTCCTCGAGGTGCGAAATTCTTGCTGATGAAAGCGCCTTGTGGTTGATCTTAGCATGGGGTTCCGCAATAGGGTGCTACTACGAAAGGCGTTGCATTGACTGAAGCCAAAACACGATCCACGTTCTTGGAGAATTCGTGACACTACAGTCTAGAGATTCACACTGACTGGCCGCCGGAAGATTCCAGGTGACTGGTCTCTTCTCGCGTAGCGAATGGGGATAACTTTGATGTTAAGACAATATTAAGGAAGCTTAACAATGCCCATATGTCCCTTCGACAAGCGAACTAAGACAATGAAATAATTCACGGTTGTTGGTAATGAAATAATTCTCTTGGATTAGTAAATATAATTAGAAGTCAACTTGTTGGATGTAAAACCAAACTTCAACTGAAGCAGTGAAGGAGGTTTGTGAATTCTCATGATGTGCCACCAAAGTTCGTGTTTTGTAAGCTTGAAAAGCCGATCGAGTCTGGGCTTGTTGGGAGCGCTAGTTGAAAACTAGTGTTCCTCTTCCTCGATTTCTACTTAAGGTAGACGACGAAGGGTCATATCTAATCTCGCTTCTAATCTCCTAGAGTACGTAATCTTCATGTCTAGCATTGTAGATAAGGAGTGGGAGCCACACGGTTGGGTGCTGCATCGCCGAACCTCTCATCATGTATTGGAATCAATGAGTTGCAGGCGCAAGCATCTTCCGGGCATTTGAGCAGCGGCCACCCCTTTTCAAAATCCGTGAATTGACGTTCCGGACTGACACCAACTCAAACACACGACTTTCGAGGTTCCATGCAATCTGAGTTTGGCGGATCCACCGAACACAGGGAGATTGCCCAAGTTAAACATTGTCCTTAACTTAACTTAACGACAGTTTCGTCAAATTGGCGGTTTTAACATATTCCATTAGTTGCTTCGACACAGACCTCGAAGGACAATCAATGGAAATCTCCATATGTCTTCGTTTACAGAGCTTTTTGCAGACGTATGTCACACTCTTTGACACCGGAATAGCACCAATTAAACTAAATTAACAATCCTTAAGGTTTTTGCAATTAGACTGTAAACAGGGAATTATAACAATGATCTGGGAACCAGAGATACTCTCAGTCTGTGCTTTCACTCTACAGTACATCAGTGCGGCCGAATCGGCAAGAGCAGCTACCGGTGTTCTGAGATCGATGGAATGGCCTCCCTCTGAACGCCCAATGCAAGCACAAATTCAATTATCAATGTATTTAATTAAGCATTCAGAGGCTCGAACTGGTCGGTAGGAATTAATTAAGAGCTACCAAGTAACACAGTTCCTTCTGTTTTGTGTCGTAGTCCATGACTTCGTGTCCTCAGAGAGTCAAAGTCCGTTGTTTAATTGTTTGCCATATGAGCAAGAGTAAATGACCTAGTTTTCTTGTATAGTAGCAGTAGTATTCGTACCTGGAAGTCAGAGGACGTGGTGGAGACGGGCTTTGCCGTTTCCACTTTCAACGGGGTTTGCAGTTGACGTCAAAGGCACTTTCAGAGTTGAGTTGCCCCCCACGGCAATTGCTGGTGCCGCCCAAGTTCGTGGAGGGGACGGACCAGGCCGGGCCGCCTGCAATTCAAGTTTGAACCCAAATCTCCGACTGGTGTTGGATGCGTGACGCTGCGGTCTTCCTTCCGTCGGCCACATGCCGTGTCGGCCATTTTGGCAGGCCTTCCCGGAGGTCTTTTGGGAGCTAGGATGCATTCCTACTTTTTTAATTTTCCTCTCAAGCCAGGGTGTCACTCTGTCTTTGGACTTCAGCCAGGAAAAAATAATAAGTATTATATTCATGAACATGGAGCTGAAGAATCTTGTACGGATTCCTAGCTAAGAATGGAGAAAGACGGAGCTCGTGCCGAGGTCTCTTCAAACTGTAAAGACGACTTGATCCAGCTTTTCACATTCACTCATCAGCATCTGTTTCTTGACAATTCAACTTGTGAGAAAGGCTGAACTGATATTCTACACACCTTTAGAGTCTGTGCGTTTGACAAGTTGATTCGGTGAAAAATATTAACTCTTAAAAGGACGAGGGGGTGACTTTGGAAATCATCCCTTTTTCATTAGCCTGTGAATCATTGGTTTTAATGAATAGCAAAAGCACTCATTGGAAGTCAAACTACTACTGTAGAAGACCTCCCCTTTTCACAACAAAATTCCAAGGATGAATAGTTGTATTTTTGTCCTATTACAATGATTCCCTATCATCCATCGGACATTTGGCGTCCGTGTCAACGTTCAAGGGTTAACCCCAAAAGGACTGAGTTTTTTTTTCCAAGGAGAATGTCAAAAACTGCAGATTTTTGGTGTGTTGTTCAAAAATGAAAATTAAAACTTTTTTTCAATGAACTTGGTCCGTAACGTCAATTTTCCCTTCAATCGAAAATTGTCTGACCATAACTTCCATGGTTGAAGGGAAAACTAAAGTAAATTGCCTGAACAAAGTGTGGGAAAAATTTCAGCCCATTTGACCGCACGGATTGAAAGATTATAACATTTGAAGTGCAAAAAAAAAACTTTTTTTTCATTCCTGCGAAACAGGGTCAGCCGGTCAGCAAACTTCGGGCCCTCTTGGAGTACAATTTTTGATGTACATAGAAATGAAGATATTGACCATTCATAAGTATATGATGTTAGGTTCACTTGTGAAAAGTTTTAGAAGCAACTGAGATGTTTAGCTTATACTAAATCACCCTGCAATGCAAGGAGGTTAAGTGAATTGGCAATACATGAGTCAATTTTTGATGATTTCTTGGGCAATGAAGAATTTTTCAATTTGAAATCCAAATGCTGAAAAGTTAGAGACAAACATTTGGAATATGTGGAAAAATTTCAAGAATTTTGACTTCATAGATTGCAAGATAATAGGACTTGAAGTTAGAAGGAAATGTTTTTTCTTGAAACCGCCTCAACATAGCTAACAAAGTTTGACTCCTCTTAGAATGAGATTTGAGGACTAAAATTTGATTTTTTAGGGACAATTGTATGCCATATTTTGTTAGTTACATAAATGCCAAATTTCGAAAGTTGATGAGAATTTTTGCAAAAGATTTCCAAAAGATTCTCAAACTACCCAAATTGCCCCAAAACCTCAGGGCAGCATAAATTCTGATCCGAGCACCCAATCAAAAAAAAATTAGTTTTTCTCTAAGGAGGTACATGTTCACACATTGTGTCCAAATTTCAAGAACATTCAACCCAAAATGACTTTGAAGGAAGCTACTTGAGATTTCTTGCGTACATTGAATGGACACGTGGTCCTTAAGGGGTTAACCACTTGTCATAAGTTAAGGTAGATCAACCTATTACCACCCAAATTTGCTATCTAGTTATCCTAGAGAAGGTATTTGTCAACTTACAAATTTTTCAGAGATTGAAAAGTTGGAGAGAAGCCATATGCAAGTAGAATAAAGACATTCCTAAAAGATACTATTAGCCATCGATATTTAAGATCAATGGCTGAGATTGTTTTGTTTCATAGTACTTGTAGTACTCCTAGTACTTTATACAAAAATTGCAGTTTTGGCAAAACACTACCAAAAACAGTCGATCCTTCTTGCAACCATCATTTTGAAGAATCCCCTACCAATATTGTATTAAAGATCCCATCCAAAGAAACATACAAGTGTGACAAATTGAGATTGATAGGGAATGTAGCCATGACAAGGAAATGTGAGATAGGAAATTTTATTACAAAGAAAATCTGTGCATTTGTCAATGTTATTTGAAGGTGTCCCCACCTCCATATCAACTTAATTTATGAAATTCAATATTCTTGAATGTAGATTTATGCTTCTAAAATCTAAATTTAATGTAGATTTTAGTGTGCATTATTAATACAATTCGTAGATTTTAGAGGCTCAAATCTAGCTCATATGTAGATTTTGAATTTCAATCTGATTGATTTGTACATTTTAGAATTTTTGGTCTAGACCCTTTTCTAAATTTGAGGAGTTCAAAATATTAGTAATATGTAGATTTCACTTGTTTAAACATTTTACAATTTCATGCATTATAGAATTTTGTAGGTTTCTGAATATACAAATTATAAAAATGTTAGATTTCTGTGAAGAAATATTTTTGTCAAGGAGATTGACAACTTATGAGTCCAAATTCACGATACCCTTGACAATCGATATAGGGCAATTGCGTCTTGTAAAATCTACCAAATATTAGGTGGAAACAACTTTGAAATGTAAGATGTATCAATGTGTTGCAAAGTCTACCAATTTGAGTTGCACACAAGGGATTTGGAGAAAATTTATGAAAATCCCTACAAAGAAAAAACATAATTTCCTTATGTACAAGAATTCTTTGAAGATCCCTTGCACATAACATTCGAGTACTGGAAAACATGAAAAGTGGTAGAAAGTAGCAAGGAAAAATTACAGAATCTCCAAACAATCAAGGGGAATTCTAAAAAACGTCATTGTCTTAGCTTTTGGCAACCCTTCAATTAATCTTGGAAGTTGAACAATTTTCTTTATTGTTTCACTAATAGAAAAAAGCGTGTCCTAACCCACTGAAAAATCAGTTGTTTTAGGTTGATTAGGGAGTGGATTTGAACAGCTTGATTCGGACATCAATCAACATCTTTTAGTTGATTCGGATATGAATTAACAACTTTCAGTTGGTTTGGACAATAGAAACGTGTTGATTGTTCGCCAAACCAACAGAGAAAATTTTAAAAATTGCCGAATCAACAAAAACGTGCAAATTAGGGTAGGCAATTCTAGTAGTGTTTAGGAAACAAGGAAAGTGATGGTCATGATTTTCAATGAATTCATTACTTTTCATAGTATCTATGCTTTGTTGTAAAGTTAGAGGAATGAATTTAGATGTCCTGGGATCAAGTTTCATACATATATTTTCCAACATTTTGACTTTCTTTATTAATTTTCCTTGGAATCAGGAAAGTGGCTTAATTATTTTCAAAACTAGTGAGCTTCAAAAAATTTAGTTATTTTTCTTTGAAGGTGGCAACATGGATTATTAATTTCCAAAACCATTCAGCTTCAAAAACATTTATTATTTTTTTGCCAAAAGGGATCTCAAGCTATGGTAGTTAAGTTCAATTTAAAATTCTCTAGATCAATTTTTCATAATGACACCTAAAACAAACCTAATGTTCACTTTCTAGCACCATAGGCAAGCAAGAGAAAATTGTAATGATTAAATAGACTTTGATTTCAAGTGAATCTTTGACAAAAAACGGCTGTATGATTTTTTAGAATGTTTTAACCTACTAAATTTCTGGATCCACTTCTTTAGTGAATAAGGCTTGCCAAGCACCACATTTAGGTTGCAAAGTCAAAGCTTTGTTCATTGATCACTTTTAACCCCAAAAATTTGAATAAATAAATATAAAAGTTCTTTTGGTTAAAAAATTTATATATTTTTTCATCTCATTTTCCAACTTAAATATACATGATATATAGGACATTTTTGTTTTTGTTTTTAATTTTGAAAGACAACCTCACATTTTGGAAGAGCTAGGAAAGCCTGCATTTTAGGCACATTGAACCTCCAATAGGTAGGGAAATTCACTCTAAAATTTTGAGACAATGTACTTGAACAAATTAATCAAAGGATCCTATGGTTGAATTGTCAAAAAATTAAACATTAATGAAGATTTTGACATTGCTTTAGAGACAAGTATTTTGAAGTAGTTTTGGATCTTTAAACATGAAAGAATTTTAGGGGTTAACTCTTGAACATCCCTCGGACTCCTATTCTACAGCATCGTAGCCCACGGATATAATCGACGACAAATTTGTGGGCATGAGGTGGGCCTTGCAATCTAGACTTTCAACCATTCCAATTGACTAAAAGAGTGTGCAAGGTCACGGAGAAAATTTGTTGACCAGCCTACTTGCCTTAGTTTGCCAAAATTTTGCCGAACGATTAGGCAGCGACATTGCCAAGTCATACCTACCAAGTTGTTGTTTTTTATAAAATTGCCAAGGCAACTTCATGAAAATTGCTCCCATAGATGCCTTCACAATAGTATGCTGAGCGGCCAAAATAAATTTGGAATCAAATTTTCAAGTTTCCTCGCACACAATTACAATTCACCTCATTGTATACTGTTGGGGTCGGGTCGCCTGGAACTTACTCAAGCGAGTTCCTCATACGGCGGGAGTGATGTCATCCTCCCCTATGTGGCAAGGTACAATTGGAAAGAGAAAACGTCATAAAAAGCTAGGTGTACACGAAGACATGGCAGGAGTAGTAAAGACTTTTGGCTCAAAATCTTGTTGGTGCTTTTGCGTGCCCAAACGTCGCCAACCGCTCCAGAATCTCAACAAGAACAAGATAGCGGACTACTCACTATAAACACAATTGGGGAAGAAACTTTTATTGAATATTTTTTGGTCATTTCATTGTAGAGTCAATTCCCATTCATAAAGTCTGAAGTCTGGGGCATGGTTCCCCAAAATAAGATAAAACTAGAGCCGAACACATCCCCGTGACTTCTTTAGTCCATCCCTTCCGAATGCACAACTAAACTACACTTACTATGTCCCCTCTACCCACCATACAAAAACGCAATCACTTAGCCTAACAGACAATAAAAACTGACAACCGCCTCAACTAACTTCAAAATTGCACAAGTGCATCTCGTAGTGAAATCAGGGTTGGTCAACATCAACTGTGTGTTGTCCAACCACCCCTGAAGAGCAACCCCATCTACCCGTGCACTTCCTTGTCGCTTGAGCTCGCGACACATTGTGGGCACTTCCAACTAGCATCCAACCCCAACACAAACTAGAGTGATCCACGCTGATTGCAGGTACATCCCGACCCCAACATAGACCCCATGCGGCCACAACAATTTCATCCCTCCAGGGCCATGGTGGAACAAGTCGTAGCTAAAAGTTGACCGGGTCAAACTACCCCATGCCTGTTCGCTTCATATGCTCCTTGCGTATGCACCGCTCTATAACACGCACCTTCACATTGGAAGACGCCACCGCATCCTGGACACATCCGACGCGTCCTCCTGCCATACACAACACAACGACGACGTGCACTAGGTTGTTTGGCGCTAAATGCAACCCCCCTCCGACTAGTTTGCGAATTGGACCTCGTACATGCCCCGGTCTGAGTCGAGGGCAAATCAAGTCCACAGCTAGAGTGTAGTACCAAAGACTTTGGCTCTAGAAAGGGACACCAAGAGCTTGACAATTACACTGATACAAAATGTATGAATTCAATAATTGGGAATCTAATACGAACATGAATATACAATGCCATCACTTGTGTAAGTGGAGCTGGGTCATATATTCATGATGCTGCTGGTCCACCAAGTCTACCCCACGCATCCCCACCTGATATTGGAGTAGAGTGGGCCAATGGGGGATGTGGAAAACTCCACCCACTCTCTTCCAATCCACCACCCTGCAAATGAATCTTCTCCGATGGGGTCGCATGCCGTTGAAAGGAGGAACACTGGCTTGGCGTCCATCCAACATATAGCAGCAACTTGGCAGCTTTGGTGCATCTTCACCACCAAGTGGCCTCGTTCCGAGAGTTGGGTATTCGGAAATCCAGCTAGGCTACTTGGAAATCCCTTCTTTGTCTTGCGACAAATACTAGTTGCCCAAAAGCCACGAGGTAGAAGCTCCATGAAAAATCAGGGTGAAGTAAAGAAGTTGTCTGTTATTATGACATGGTCGCGCCCCTCCAAGCTAGATATTGCTATGAGGATTGCATCTTCGCCTACGGAATCACCCTCTACTCGCACGTGATCTGCTCCAAGGTACACTTTGATATTGGACACGTATCTGCGGCACAACAAAGTTATACATGAAGGTAAGGTAGGATACAAAGAACAAAACCACTCTCATTCAATAAAGTACATCTCATTCAACAGAAAGCAAAACAGAAATAAATGCAACAATTGAACAACAACAACCGAATTCTTGACGGTAATTCTTATAACCACAAAGTTGGGACACTGAAACTCAAGCACAGCTGAAGCCAAAACAACAAGGTTCAAAGTCAAAAAAAGAATTCAACAATATGCAAAGAGATTCGGTACCCATATTCTTACTTGCTTTGTGAGTTTGCCAATGCCTACACTTTGACATCAAACTTGACAGGCTTCAATTTCATGTACTAGCAGATATTACAATAGTGGCCTTTATAAGCGACCATAATTTCATCAATTGTCAAAATTCGCTCATTGTTATAAAGGCGCTGCGACATGTTTGCAAACGATTCACAAAGCCAACGTACTTTACCAAGCTTGTCGTAGCCGGGGCTCTACTGATCCTTCACGAGGGTTTCATTGTCTACCAAGTGTAAGCAACAAAAAATCGACTCGAAACGCCTTTGGTCCCAATAGTCAACTCGAAACGCCTTCGGGTTAGAAAAATTAGTGGACAGTTGTAAAAAGGCCTTCGGTCCCAATAACAACGTAGGTGAGGAAACTCTTTCTGTCCCATTAGAATTAGAATGCCGAACTATGCCAGGAGCTCCTCTACATCCAGCAGCATCAACTCCACCTGTCTGTCCGTGACAGCGGGGTTTAGTTGACATGGCTAGTTTGCATACTTGCGCCAGAAGAAATGACAGGGTGTGAGACTACAATGTCAATACATAAGGAATGCCATGTCCAAACAGAGATGTCTTCTATACAAAACGGAAGCATTGCTGAATCTAACTCCCAGCAAGCCAATCACTTAGCCAACACACTCGACAAATTACAACAAGCCAATTACAAGTCCTCACATGAAGGTCAATAATAGACCCCTGACAGCACAACCGACAAATGACAACAAGAAATAAACAAGTTATAGGGATTAGTGAGAAGATAAACTTGTTGGTTTCATCAACAACCCGCTGCAAAATATCAAGGGGCCAGTAGCATAGGAAATAATCCTTGGGGTGGTTTTCAATTACTAACGTCGGGCCTAGTTGTGCTCCCAAGAAGTTGTGTGTGTTGTGCAGAAGTGTTAGTGCTTGATCCTGCCACTAATCGTCTGCAAAAACTTTGTCGAATGGCTAGCCAGAGACGTCCTTGTTATAATTGTATAATTCCAATTTCTGCAAGGGGTCTTCCATGTACAAAGGTAGTCCTCCATCATTGGGGTCGTCTCCACCTTCTTCCTTTGATAGGAAGTCTTCATATTTGGCTTGCCAGTTGAGATCGTCCTCCGACTCGGTCTGCATCTGACAGGGCAAGCAAGTGAACGCAGCAACTTCGGGAAGGTCGTCGCCGCTACAAAACAACGTCTTCTGAGTGTCACTGAACGTCGTCTGCAAAGGTAATTTGGTGAGGCTCACTTGCACAGATCTTCGGCCAGTGGCACCCCTGAAGTCGACTTGGAACGTGGGTGTGCCAATCACATGGTGAACAAAATAGGAGACTACAGTGCCGCTCACCCCACCTTCTGTGCCTACCAATCCCGGATCCATACCCAGAGTTTCTGTACATATCGTCACTTGCAGTTTCTCTAGAAATGCATTCTCTTCTACGAACGTATGATCCAATGGGGAATGCACAGGTTCATTCACGAGGTCACCCGGTGGACTAGATCCAAGTACAAAAAGGTTGATCGAACTTCGCCCCTCCAATAGCGTGGCGTCTTCTGCTCCTTGAGTCGCGTCGCTTAGCACCGTCCTTCGTGGAAGGGGTCGTTGCCGTGATGTACGTGACGTCTTCAGCTTCTAGATCGTTCCCAGTAGCGCCACCAGTCGGGGCGCGCCGTGATCTCAATGAAATGGGGGAACGACGTCCAGAAGAAATTCGGACCTAAATTCAAATGCAACCCTGAATTCAAAACAACACGCAACCGTTCCTTGGCACAAGTGTTTGGAGTCACTTCCTTCTGCGTGTGGGATCATTAGACGATTTTGGGGGGGTCTAGAGGGCCGTTTCGGGCCTGTTCCCTTGGCAGCAAAAGAACGGTTGTTGTCAGAATTATTTTTTTTTGAAAAAAGAAATCTTAAAATGGAAAAACAAGATGAACAAATTTCTAAAATTAAATTTTTTTTTGTATGGCGTAGCAGTCGCTTGGCCACGTCACACAGCTGCTGCCGTGCAATTCCAGACAGTTTCAGAGTCTAGGAACCTTGGGGAACTCGCAGCCCTCTACAGGGACTGAATATTATGTAATGGCATCACTTGCTTGGCGCCACTTCTCGGCCTTGCTTTGTCGCAGGTTGTCTTCAAACTCATGTAGTCTCCTCCTCACACACACTTGTCTTTTTCTGCCCTAATTCGGATTCCCTTGAATTCCGTCTCTCAATTGTCGGCGATTGACAACCACGTTCGGTGGGTCGCGTGCCATCTGTGACGACTACGGTGTCGGCTCCAAGTACAAAACAAAAAGCCCTGACGCCCTCCCATTCACAGGACTCATCCTCTCCTATGTATAATCGGGACTCTGAGGCCTCGGTGGTGGTGTGTACAGCCCTTCTTGGCTTCCCAGGGGAGGATTTACGCCGATTGCAGGCACGAGGTGTGTCGCAAGGGGCACTTCCTATATAATTGGAGTCTGCTACTGAAGTGGCTTTGATGGTGACGAGGCCCGCGGTGGTATCAACGGAGGACTGTCATAGAATCTCCCCGCTACGTCGCCTAATGCATCCCCCAGTGTCGTTGTCGCTGCAATTTCCTCTTCTTGTGCTTGTTGCTGCTCCTTCGCTCGCTTCCTTGCATCGGATCGTAGCCGCGCCATGTCTATGAATTGTCAGCTCTGGGAAGAGCCTCTCCCGTATCAAGTAATTGACCTTGCACCCAAAACCCTATGGATCACTTTCTTCGCACCACGTGGTCCACCGAAGAATATGCCCGACGTGCCTTCGAAACAAGAACCTCAACCAGACGTAATCCGGAGTCCCTGGTTTCCTCTGTGTACGAGGTGGTAATGGCAAGCTGCACATGTACTCAACATTTAGAAGATTGAGAATGTGCTCGGATTGTCGCCGACTAGCATGCCACAAATTCAACCAAGTGCACAAAACCTCCGCTTCTCCCTGCTCGCGTACCCAAAACCATCAAGCATAACCTATAATGAGGAATTCCGCTATCTTCGTGGAGGTGGTGCACACTCCATTCGAATCCATCATTGCTCCTAAACCCCTAATCCGTGCGTTCATGTCCGAATTGATATCTGCACTCCCCACCATAATTGAATTAGCATCGTGCAGTCCCCTTTCCATCTCTCAAATTAGAAATCATGTCGTTGTGACTAGCCGCTTGTTGCAGCGAAATCCTAAGAACCCTACTCCCGCCAAAACACCCAAAGTCCCGCCTTGCACTGCCACCTGTCATAACCACGTTTGCTCCCTAAACCCTAACAAGCATCGGGTGGAGCAGCGTATGCCTAAACCTACATACCGTAGGACATTCCGCATACTCAACACTTGTCCGATTGACGCATGCCGTATTTTTCGCCTCAGATTAGCGCATTCGATGCGCCCTCTCAAAGTCATGAAATGTCATGTGTACCTCGAACCCTAACTGTGCCTCGAAGTTGTCTGAATACATGAAAGACAATAACACACGGCTAGAGCGGGCCTTCAGGACGTTTACATCTTGAATACTTCTATCTCACAATCTACATTATCAAAGTTTCTACAAAATAAATTCTAGACATTCTTATGCAAGTGCATTGCAAGATCCTATGGTTCAATATGCAAAAATGACAATTTTTTCCATCTTTACCCTTAGTTTTGGAATAGATTTTGATGAAACATATTCCTAACACTTTGTAGGTTATTTGTAGTGCCAAAAAAATGCATGGCAAAAGAATTCACAATTCTCTTTTGATTCCCAATAAGATCCAACAAAAACTTACACAATTTAATAATAGAAATAGGAAACAAGTTCAAATGCTTATTCAGATGATTTCAGGTGCAGTTACTTGGATGAATCAAAATAAAAAGAAATGCATGTGTCCAAAAAGCCCACTCAACAAGTAAATTTTTTTTAAAGAAGTTGTTCAAAAGCTGCCCTACCACATGCAGAAAGAACATTATCAAGACCTCAAAGAATCTATTGAAGATAGACTAAAGTAACTACACCTAAAATCGCATGAATAAGCTCTATAGCATGACCAACATGTTCTAGAAATGAACCAACAATCTTGGCACATTCATGAAGGACTATGAAACAAAATGCAAGCGGTTTCATAGTTTATGAACACATTGAGAATTAATTACAAATTTTCAAAGATGCAAGGTGTAGGGTGGTAAATATGTTATGTAGGTGATGCCAAATGCATTCTATGCACATGAAGAATGACATTAGAGAAGAAGTTAAAGCAACAAAAAAAATGTACCCAAAATTGTCCACTTCTAAGGTTGCCACCTCCACAATAGTATTAATAGAGCTGCACACTACTCAAAATTCACCTTCCATTTGTACTTGTCATGTGCTTCAAAAATTCACTTTACATTTGTCCTCATCATGCACTTCATTTTGAGTATCCTCCCTATTCAGTTTTCCTTCAAAAATACAGGTCAAATTTGAAGAGTGGTCCATTTTAGGTGCAGTTACCTTAATTAGCAGGGTCTGAAACCCACACAATGCACATACCCAATCCAAGAAATAATGAATTCAAATAAAAGAGCTGTAGTAACAAATAATTTGGGCGGTGTTGTACCAACGCATCTAATTATAACACTTGACAGTCGCAGTCAAGAGTCGAAAATCATGATATTGAACGAGTAAGACACGCCGAAAAACTTCTAAAGTGAAATGGGTCAGTGTAATAGCACATACAACAATGCTCTCACAAGGCTTGAAAATCATTCTAGAGGAAACCAAGACCCAACCGCTACACGAACGTCTGGTCCCCTCATAGCGTGCTCAATTGATGTAGAGACCTGCCTGTCGTGAAACATTCTAACTACTGCTTTGATTTGCTTGTAGAGGCATTGCACAGAAACCCTGACGTATCCTGAAGGACCGATTTAATCCAAATTTGATTGGTTAAGCTCTGCAAATTGGTTAACGAAGTAACTATTGTGTAGATTACCGGTAGCTATTGACCTTCCTCCATCACATCTTGATCGAGCCTTTGTTCCTGTTCATTTGAGCCAGAGGCAGCTTGATCTTCGATTGCTTCCAGAAACGAAGCTACCGTGTAGTTATCTGCACACACTACAATAATAAGTATTGTATCCTTTTACGGACTAGACCACCACTCCAATGCATTCAAGAAAATTGATTTCAAAACACAGTAACCAGATTATGGCAACCTCGTCCCTACCAGTTCTAGGGAAGGATTCTACACTTTGCTTCTATGCAGATTCTACGCTGAAATCACCATATACAGTGAGTGCATAAATGCAGCGGGCAAATGCAGCTATTCAATAATTTTCATCAATCTGAGCAGTTTTTCACCCTTGTGAAACAGTTTTAAATCCATCCATCCACAGGCACAGTATTTTTGAAAAATAACGAATAAGTATTGGCGTGGCCTCGCCTCAATACTGTAAATGGTGATTTCAGTGTAGTAACTTTTATGACGGAAGCTAGAACGTGAAGGAAAACAAGGCAACAACAATAGGCTCTAATTGATAAGAACTCCGTGCTTATAGGGGAATACAAGAAGGCATTGCGAACTTACATCGACTGGAATCAATGCCAAACTGAGATAGATCTATCTGACCACTTCGGATCACCTGCAACAAAATAGGACAATCGTTACTAACAAAATTGGGGTTGACCCGAAGCTAATACGAATATCCCAATAACCCAATTTCTGACGAAAGAACATGATGTACCGACACAGAAATTAAAATGAATGCACAAACCTGAGTGAATGCATCAAGTTGTTGATGGAACTGCGGGCTTTGCATCAACTCCGCAATAGCATGCTTTGTTCTAACTCCCTGCACAGTCAAATGTCAAATATCAAAGAGGACCACACCAAGAAAGACACGCAGATGCCTCTCCAGCCAAGATATGCAGAAAACTGCAAGGCATCAAAGATAACCTTAGTAGCAGGAGTGGGAAAACATGCACCTCAGGCAAGTAAGGAGCGAGTCGCTCTTCAAGTTGCAAGTCGTCTAACAACGGCCCCACAATATCGGGTCTAAGGAGTTCTGAAAAGCCAGGACCTGTAAGCATCACTTTCCATCAGAAGAATTGCAAACTAGTCGGCAACAACCTAAAATACTCTAACCGAACTTTCAGCCAGCAAAACCTGAGCATAAGATGACTATTGACAACATTATCTGATAGCCCGGGGCATATCAAACTACGTTTTAACTTCGCTGCTAGCCTTCACATTCTGAAATTGTTACCAATAGACTTATACCAGTTTAATAGGCCTAAAAAGAGAGAATGGATTACAGACAAGCCATTGAGACGTAACTGCAAGATAGGCTCCTAGTGATCGGCGAATTACATAACAATAATCCCCCAACTACCACAGTTGGTATCAAAAAAACTTATAACTCTCACTATCTCTCTGCAAGCATCTACCCTCAGCTCATATGTAAAGGAATACAACAAATCAAGAAAGAGAAGCTCTGCTCAAGTCTTTCAGATCACCAAAGCTATCCACCTAAAACGTGAAGGGCGGACAGCGCACCTGTGTCTCTTGCCATTGCTAAATTTGCTTCTGCATAGCAACCACACGCACATGATAGTAAGTGGATACTCTGAGTGACAATCAGTTGAAAATTCGATAGTGAGAATCCTCTATTGCTTGTATCATAATGAATGACGTTAAATTATAGAAGACATTCCAAAAGTTCTCTATCTGGAGACAGAATAAAACTACTAAAAATTAACGAGGCATGAATAAGAAGTAGATCAGCACCAGAGGGTTGACCAAGTCCTGTGAGAATCCGTTGAAGATCTGCCAACTGCACGACCCCAGAACTACTGGCTCCCGGAATGACACTTGCCAAGGGCGAAGAGTCTCCAGCCAAGTCCCTAAACAAGCGGACATTTCGGGCATCAGCGACTATAACTTTCCAAGAAAATTTCAAAAGCACTAATGTTAAAACTAGACGTGTCATACAGACTTCCACGCGAAAACAAAGATGTCAAACCATTGGTAAAATCCATAGGGAGTACCGTGAAGTTGCCGTTGCTTCAAACAAGTCGCCAGCCATCGCGTCTGAGTTCTCTGATAGAGGCTGCGGAGAATCCTCCAATTCATCTTCGCCATCTGATTCTGAACATCAAGCATCAAACTCACTGTCAGTACAGCACTATGGAAGTGATGCGCAATCTGAGCTGATTTTCACTAATTTCTGATCAATACTCACCTAATGGATGATTGAGGTGATGCATCACAACATTGCAAATTTCAGCATCCATGCCTTTATCTGCTTCCTGCAAATGAACAGATAATAATAACCTTTGAATACCGGCGGTATTTGAATCTTTAAATCTTCATAATATACAGAGACAAGTGAAACGGAATGAGCACCAGAGAAGCAAAAAATAACTTATTTCATTTACTTAAACACATCTGAACCAAGGTAAACGAATACGTCCGGCAGTGTGCTCATTATAACCCGTCTTTCAATCCCTCACTTCTGACAACTACTGCTTCAGGCTGATTGCCCAACTGTCTTGCGAAGCATCCATAACCCATCTGAGTGTGTAACACTTGGACTACAGAATAGATACGTAACCAATAAAAGCCAAGTATCAACAATGACCTGACACAAAACCGATAACATTACAAACGAAAACTATAATCCCAATGCACGGAAGACAGCAGATAAATACGTCGGATTCAAAAGAAATCCTCAGAGACCTCTTCTGTCCTTTTAACATCACACAAATAGTGGTAGTGGATGATATTCAAGGTACAATGATACAACCAACTCTAACTGTGATGACCAATTTCTAGCATGTATGCTAATCAAGGAGATATACACACCTGCATCCAGAAGAACGACTTGCGGTCATCATGCTTAAACTTCAGCAAGTAAACCCGCCCAGAAGACTGACCAACCTGACCAACACCAAAAACCGAACCCAAGATAGATACTTGATTAGACCAACTTCTCTATGCTCCACGATGAGAAGCCAGAAAAAAGTTACATTTCCCATAAAGATCTGGTCAAAGAGAGGAAATATACTTAATTGTTGCACGAAACAAGCTGTGTTATGGACAAGATTTCAGTAACCTGCCTATTGTAAAAAGTCCATTGACTCATAACATAATCAAATACATAACAGAATCAAAAGTTTCTATACCTTTTCAAAAGTGGCTTCTTCTGGAAAAACAATTTGGTCCTGTAAGCTCATAGTAAAGGAATGCTACATGGTCCAACAGGTTGCTACAGCATCAGAGGAATGGTATTTGAACTCAAGGAGGATCGTACTAAACCTAGACCTCAGCTCGCAACTGCAACTTCATAAAACTTGTTGACTGCTGACTGAGATTATTAAACCCCAAATAGCACTAGTGAATTTTCCTAATTACAGTTGATAATGCGAATCACTGAATGGCATTTAAAACAACTTTAATGCATAACATGAAGGATACATCTTCCAATGTGCAGGTGGTTCTATCCCACCATTGAAAATGCAACAGTGTATCCTCAGCCTGCATAACACGCATCAAACAACAAAATTATTATCATCAATTGCAACAGCGCAAACTAAATTATTTTGAGTCACTCTTTACCAAAGCAACTAAGCGTCTTACTATCAGCTATTCGATATTTCATAGCGACAGCCGCGACTTCAAACGAGAGCGTACGCAATTAAATTAAGGTAACTAAATTCCTGTTGAAGAAAGTAGTACGAGCCCACACCCAGCTAGTAGACCTCGAAAAACATGTTTAGGAGTCAAATGCTAAACTCGTAATTCTGGTCATTATGAAAATTTCAGATGCGAAGTAACCCACCTTCACAAGTCTGATTAGACCTTTTCTTGGATCTGGCGTGACACGAGTTCCGCTGGCAATCATTTTTCCAGCTCGAATTTCAAGCAGTATATCCTGTACGACAATTCCAACACTCATGTAATTAAAAGTTAAGAACCACAACATAGTCGAAATGAGTGATATTATGCCTTGACACACTTGATAGGTCCAACTTAAAGAACCCCCAGCTCAAAGGAACATCAAAATCAGGTTAAAGTTTATGCATGATAAAGTCAAACCAAGCTGATTCTCGCACACTTATTCAGATGCCGTGTAAGCAACAATCTCAAACCTCGATACTCATGAAACAGCCAAAGAAGATTCAAAGTCGTTAAGCAAAGAAGGAAATCTTCAGTTTTGAAGAGTACCTGATCAGGAGGCACTGGCACAGGAGAGACGGCGGGTGGTGTGAGTCCCATGGCTTAGCTAACTAACCACTTCGCCCAGAGCGACTAAAAAACCCTAATCAAAGATCGGGAGGTCAGATTCAATGCCACAACACATGATTGGAATCAGGGGAAATGAAACTTTGCTGCAATCACTCAACTGATGACGATCATTGAAACTCTCCACGATAAGGTACGACCACCGATAAAACTAATTAAGCAAAAAGCTGACTGACTGGAAACGGGTAAAGGAAGAGCATGTATTTCTTCGCAAATAGAAGAGAGAGGGCACGCGGAATTGGAGGCAGAGAACTTTTGCCCAGAACTGAAGAGATAGTAATTTCCAAAGTTCATCTGAGTACAGCAACTGATGGTAGAATCGCCCTTAAGTTAAATCACAACACGTGTTGCAAACAATACACAGAATGATGGATTCAAAGAATGGCACCAGTTCAGTAACTTCTTCCGCTGTGAAACCATATTTCAACATTCATGCATGCTCATATTTTAAGCGTTGATTTAAGCAGGGTCCATAAACAACAAGAGGTCCCACAACTCCTATCTGTTCACAATACACTCGCAATACACTCGGAAAGCATCTCATTCACCTACCGAAAAAAAAAACTTAACTCAGAAACACCCTAAAAAACGAAAAAACACCAAAACTAAACAGAAAATCAGAAAAGACATTAAAATCAAAATCAAGAGTTCAGAAGCAGATCAATCAGGCAAATTAAAAATTAAAAATCCAGGACCAGATCAAGCAATCAACCACGAAAACCGTAAGTCCACAACTGGACCATAATTCAGATTCTCAAACCGAGGGAGTTGAAGAGACAGAAATAAATTGCGATTAATCCAAGTACAACGCACTAAGGACAATTAACCACCAGTACTCCTTTCGAGAGCCATTTCATTCTAAACCCTAGCGGGAATCAGGGGTTAGAGAAAGAAAGCCACAAGAAAGAGACAAAAGCTTAAGGAACACAATTCTTTTTAAAGAAGAAAATGCGAAGGGGATGTGAAGGAAGTGACAGCTACGGAACACACCTAGATTGAGTTGGCTGTTGGAAATCAAATGATCTCCTGCAACAGGAGCTGCAATGCGCCGGTCTGGAGTGGGGAAGGAAATGCGATGGAACAGGGGAGCTTCGTCCTTGGAACCCTATGATACAGCACGTTTCATTTACTTTTGCTTTTATTGTGTGGTTTCGGCTTTTGCGGCTCGCCTTTTGCTTTAAGTTGGCTTCGTTCAGCTTTTTGCGACTTTGCCTTTCGTATGTATTAGATTTTCTTTTAACTCAATTTTCACAATTTTTCACGAAAAAAAATTCCCCAGGGGTTCATTGGCTTCCTACAATAATTTCATTGTTGGGATTAGAGTGTTTTAATTCAATCATTTTTTTCTTCATGACATCAAATGAGATAACAATTACATGACCACAAAGCCAATATGTAGTATACAAAACTAATACATCTTTGCAATGTATTTTTAATCCTTACCTTCAAAAAAAAGTTTAAAAGAATCACAATGAAATTTGAAACCATAGAAACTTCTTTGAATTCCTGAAAAAACTAAGTCAAGATTTTGACCCTTTACGGATGAAGGGTTTTGTAATCTAAAGTTCCAGAGTAAAAAAACTCAACAATTATAAGATATTGTTGCTTGAATTCAAATAATAATAATAATAATAATAATAATTCTTTTCAAAATTTAAAGTTCGTATTTCAAAATTATAATTGAAACAAGTGAATGTTCTATGACTTGCAATAAAAAAATATTGTGATGACAAAATAAGTTGAAAGCATATATACAAAATCCAACAAAAATTCTCTATAATTAGTTTGGGATAAAAGACTAAAATAAAAAAGACATCGCATTACTATAAACCGATTGCATTTTCTAATACTTTAGATATAAAATTGAACATGATGAATCTATCCAACACTCTAAAAATTAATAGTAGTATTGGTGATTTAATAAACGTAAATTTTTTGTAGGAAAGACTATGCCATTTCAATTTACTTCTTAGTTCAATAAAATTTAAGATTTTACATACATATAAATTTAATATATCAACTTAATAGTACTATACAATAAAAATCTATAATAATTGTGGCAACATATAACCACAATATTTATAAATAAATAAATACTTACTTTGATGTTTGCAAGTAACACTCAATGATTTTGAAGCATTTTTACACTTTTTATGCTGTTTTAGGGAGTATTTAATTTATTTTTTAAATTAATATAAAAAATATGACCAATTTTTACATCTTTAAGGAGATGATAACCCTTGAAAGGAAAATCATAGAAAATTTCTCTGAATAGGAGAACTAGAAAAGTGCAAAATTTATTATTAAAAAATAGGTACTTGGGTGTTTTAATTTGTAAAAAAATAAAATAAAAATTTGCAAAGAAACTAAAAATTGGCCATTTATAAGGATTTAATGGTGATGAGATTTCACAAAAATACTAAGTTTGAAACCATCTTCAATGTTTAGAAGTGCATGCACCATAGACTCTTATATGCAGAGGGTATAAAATAATCTATTTTTAAATACTTCTAATGCAAAATATACCTCCCTCCTATGAAAATAGACTATAAAATTTTTAGTTCTAGATCATTAATTTTGGATACTCATAGTAGTCAACTCCCCTATGCTTGAAAGTGTGACAAATTAGCAAAATTGACTTAAAATTTTTATTTTATTTATTTTTCTAAGAAAATTAAGATTTGATTACAATAGAAACATCAATCTCTAATTAAAAAATTCAAATTCTTTGGGTTCATGTTTCCAATGTTATAATAGATGACAAGTTCATGATGCTACTTATGAACTCTTGTACAACTCTTGTAATTCCATTTTCTAAACCATCACAAAGGAGGTCATCAATTTTAAATAGAGTAAATGTTGTAATTAGTGATTTAATCTCTGAGGCAACTTCAACAAAAGTTTTTTAATATTTGTGTTTTCAATTGGAGATTGCCAACATGCATATCAAATAATTTCTTGCAATCTTACTTTTATTTATTTTAATAGAACTCAAGTGATTTTTAAAATGATGTCTAATATATTAGCAACTAGTAAATTAAATAGCAATAATAGTGCTTATAGTACTCCCCTCCCCTCCAAAAAGATGGATTGAAACTTACTCGAATTACTTCTTTGTGCTAATTTATTAATTTTATTATTATCAATTTTTTTTATTATGATTCATTGTTCTATTGAAAATATTTAAGGATGTTCTAAGTGGTTATTAACTTAATATTATTTTTGTAATCAACTAAAAAAGTTCAAAAATTTGATTCAAATATGTATTATTAGTATTTCTAAATTATACCACTAATAACAAAGTTAAAACCAAACTAAAAAAGGCTTTATATACAATAGATAATATACTTGTGACAAAATTTTCATAGAAGTCTTCCAATATATTTTCATATTATTTTAATCACTTTGTTTCTTTTTATGTTGAAGTAGAATTCAAATTTTGAATCCCTAAGTATGATATTGTGTATATTATCAACAAACTGACTATATACTTGTCATTTCAAAACATCTTGTTTTATCTCCTAAAGGACCAACATGCATTTTTTGGCAACATAGAAATTTTGGGCAGGTATATGTGACTGGAGATTTGCATATTTTAAGTTCAAATTTTAATAGAAGGTGGGGACAAGGAATACCTTTTATATGGACTAAATTTCATGACATTTGGAAATATAAGTCAAAAGTTACGGCCTAATCTGTTTGTTTTTTTGTCAATGGACAGTCTAGGCGGGAGTCCGGGCATATCAGAAAAATTCACTTTTTTCAGAAACAAAAATTTGAAATTGATTTTCTAGAGTTATATATATGTGAAAAGCTTTTAATCATTATGTTTTGATCAAGGAGTCAAAAGTTATGAGGAGTTTTAGTTTGTGGGCAATTATGGATTCTCTAGCCTAAAATAGACTTTGAAGTCTCTTATTTTACTCAATTTTTAAATTTCTTTGAAAAAAATAAAATTGTAGGATGTACATTGTTTATTACAACATTTCAATCATTGGAATTGGCATTTTACAATTCCATAACTAAATTCTTAACAATTTTGTATTTTAAATCATTCTCTACTTCTTTCTATTTATTAGTTTTGTTCTATATGTTGTACAATTCCAAATGATGTGAATTTTTTTAAGCATGTAGCCAACTTGTTTAGGAAAAAGAATCCAAAGAAGCTCGACCACTTAGGACAATTTTTAATACAAATGTGATCTTGTAAAGTGCAGTTGCCTAATTTTTTGAAGGGCCAAAAAAAGGGGTTTTGTCACTTCAAACGCTAATATCTTACAATTGACATAATGAAAATTTCTGAAAAATTTTCCACATCTTCCCAAAGCAATGTAATACTACAATATCATATAGTTACATGTGTCCAAAAAAAAAAAATTCTTTAATTTGGTACTTGTACTAGAAATGGCAGTTTTGGAGCATTTTTGGTGAAAACATAGTCACAATCCTTTAAGGGTTATTGAGCGCATCCTATGAGCACATTATAGTACTAAAAAGTGGTGATTTAAATTCAAAATATTTGAATTACATTTTATAAATTTGCATAGTCAATATTCAAAAATTATGCAAAACCTCTTCCAAATAATAATTCACTTTGATCAAGCATTACAAAGGTGTCAAATATCTCTTGTAGAAGAAGATGAAGTCATTAATAGTCATAGTCAGATTTTAAATCACTAAAGTAGACATTACCTATTCTCATTTGATTAACCCCTAAAGGACCAAGGTGCGTTTTTTGGCAACATAGCAATTTTAGGCAGCTCACTACGAATGCAGTTTTTATTTTTTTTCTTTGAAAATTTCACACAATATGTGCCCAAGAAGTAGCTTTAAGGCCCAACAATTTTCATAGCTTTTGACTTTATGGTTAAAAAGTTATTGCATGATATGTGGTTTTCATTACTTGGCGGGCAGCCCGGGCAGACCAAAAAACTTCCTTAAAAATCACTTTTTTTTAAAATAAAAATTTGAAATTGGTTCTTTAGGTTTATATCTACGTGGAAAGCTTTGAATCATTCCATTTGGATTAACGAGTCAAAAGTTATGAGGAGTTTTAGTTTGCGGGTAGGTATGGCTTTCAAAGACTCTATACCTACGCGCAAACTAAAACTCCTCATAACTTTTGACTCGTTAATCCAAATGGAATGATTCAAAGCTTCCTGCGTAGATATAAACCTAAAGAACCAATTTCAAATTTTTATTTTAAAAAAAAGTGTTTTTTAAGGAAGTTTTTTTGGTCTGCCCGGGCTGCCCGCCGAGCAATGAAAACCACATATCATGCAATAACTTTTTAACCATGAAGTCAAAAGCTATGAAAATTGTTGGGCCTTAAAGCTACTCCTTGGGCACATATTGTGTGAAATTTTCAAAGAAAAAAAATAAAAACTCCATTTGTAGTGAGCTGCCTAAATTTGCTATGCTGCCAAAAATTGCACCTTGGTCCTTTAGGGGTTAAGTAACATTCCCTTGTAAAATTAAACAAACATTAATTTACTTTTCCTTTACAAGCATTTGAATGTCTATGTCAATGAATGAATTTTAAAGTTAACCTTAAAATGACAAGACTTATCAGCAAGGTATCTCACCAATATTGATGTAATTTTGGGGCCAATAGGTGCATTCTTCATTTCTACAACGATGGAAAGTCACCCAATGGCCACTATTTAGTTGCATAGCTTTTACAAGGCTAAGGATTTATTCTAATTTTTAAATTATATAAACAAATTCAAACTAAGAACCTAGTGTGTGTGGATGAATAAGGTAAGAGGCTCATAAGGCGCCCCTTTGAGGGGTGGTTGACCTTTTTGATGGATTTCAGATGCCCAAAAATATTTTCCCTTATTTTTTCCTTGAAGAAAAACTGATGCGGAATCTAATTCAAGTGGTTTCATATTTTTCAGAGCATTTGTGAATTACTTATAAATTTCCAAATAATTCTTCCATAGGCATCAATTTTTGATCCTAGGTTTTACAAAACCTATACATGTGTAGTCTGAAAAAAGATATGGCTTGACCGAAAACAAACACTGTAGCATTCAAAAAGTAATAGACAAGGTTCATGAACGCGACCCTGACTAAACTTAAACAAACCTTACATTCTTTTATCATTTGTAAGAAGGCAATTGGACAATTAGTTCCAATTTAGAAAAATTAAGTGGACACACTTTGGCTTTGAAATGAACCCTCCTTGGCTCTTATTCCATCCATTGACAACCCTTAATCATGCTCTCACATCGTTGGCAATCCATTTTAGAACTACTTACTCTTCATTTCAGAGCTCCCTACAAGGCTATTCAACCCATAAACGTGGCGGAGAACGTTTTTTCGGCTGATGAATGACAAAGAATCTCTCCATTTAGGACAAAAGTGCAACTATTTGTCCTCCCAGTTTTGTGTGAGAAGGGAAGGTCTTCTACAGTAGCTTGACTTCCATTGAGCACTTTTACATTTTTTTGTAAGGCTAACAATTCACATGCTACACATGATTTTCACGGTGACCGGCCCGTTGTTTAAGGGTTAAAAAGAAGAGGGTCACAATAATAAGAGACTCCTACCTTCCACAGTGACCGGCCCGTTGTTTAAGGGTTAAAAGAAGAGGGTCGCAATAATAAGAGCCTCCTACCTTCCATGGTCAGAAATGGATGCATCGACCTAATATGAGAGGTCCGGGCTGACCATTAAATTAAATAATATTCTTTGAATTCTTGGGATTGGATCCATGTCTTTTTTTACAATGATGCAGAGTTGGTGGAACTGTTCCGTCTACAATCCGTCACAAGATTTTACAGGAAAACTTTCAATTCAATTGAAGTCTTTGATAAGTTCGTCCTAAATTTACGGGGGGAAAGACCAAGAATTATACCGAAAGAGACCTAACTGGGATGCGTAGTGTTGACCCCGTCGATTTGTAAAAATAAAAAATAAAAATTATGGAGTATATCCCACACCCACCCAATTTTGGTGAGTGAGTTAACAAAACTCACTCACCACCGCCCTTAAGTTAGTGGTTGGCTTTTTTTTGGCTTCCACAAGTCTGTATCCCACCCTGTACAAATGGCGTACCAATGGCGTCTGGACCACATGGGGGGGTCCGTCTGCTCGTCCATTTGTCCTGGAGAAATGTGCCATGAAGTGACAAGCCCATGTCGTTGCTGAACTCAAGCTTGCTCGCTTGCCATTTGTAGTAGTAGTAATAATAATAATAAGTTTTGGGAGTTCTGACCTATCTGCAATACTTGGTGACAATGCAAACGGGGCCCTCCCTCCCTGTCCCCGCCCGCCTCTGTCCCCCGAGATTACCATTATCTGTTGTCAAAAGCACTTGACTTGCACTATGGAACTTCTTTTTTTCTTTCTATTGCAGACGTGAGTTTGACTCCCGGCAAGACTTGACCCAAGCCCCCTCTTTAATTTCCATGACCCTTTTTGGGTGGACCAACAGACCGACAGACCAACGCCTGGTTGTCAATTGGACTGCAACCCCAAAACTGAGGTAAGGATCATTTGAATTTGAATTACTGGTTGTTCTTTTCTTTCCTTTCCTTTCCTTTCCTTTTTTTTTTTTTTTTTTTTTGTGGTTCCCCCAAAAGGTTGGTAACTACAACAGAGACAGATTCATCAGTTACGATAAGTGGAGCACTTAACCCTAGTGTCCCCCAAGGCCTTTTTTTCCATCACAGAACACTCAACATTGCCATTTTTCTCAAGAAGATGCTTAGATTGCCCAAAAAATAAGATTGTCCATGACTTTCTCATCATTAGTCCAAATAGAATGATTCAAAGCTTCAGATGTTGACAAAAGATATGATCTGTGAAAGAGAAAAAAAAAACTAAAAAACACAAACATTCAATTTTTTATGATTTTTTTGGGGGGGGGGATATCCCTCAAATTACTTTTGGACTTAGGGTGGCATTATTTTTGCTCCCGGGCACCAATTGAAATAAAAATTATATTTCCACAAGGCTAATCTAATTTCCTATCTTCAAAAAAAATTTCAAAAATCATGTCAAAAATTGAAATCACAAAAGCCTACCCAAAATCCCAAGAGTCCCATGTAGGGACTTTGGGACTTTAGGGGTTCAGTTAATTTGGATTGAAATACCATAACAAATATGATCAAATTTTGAGGCTTGAATGTATGGAGGCGCCAACAAGGCTTTTTTTCTTTTCCGATCTTCACAAAGTGCCAAAGTGGTGATATAAAATGTTGTGATGGTGTTCCAAAATTCAACATCCATCTACATATTGGATAGAACGTATCACATTAGCACATATCACATGTCCATAATCTTGTTTTCACCCACAATCTGACAATTTCATCCAAGATTTTTTTTTGGTTTAGTTTGAAGTTTTCTAGCGAAATACTTCACGGCTTGTTGTCATTTTTTTTAGCCAAATTACTTTTTCCTCCTGCTGGCAGTCTGGCACTATTTTGCCATGCATCGAGCTGTCTTGAGTGTGCCATCAGCACACAAATGCAATGAGTGACACTTGCATAACAATAGCCCGAGCATCTGTGGATTTTACCATATAGTGACGGACTCCGTCCGCCTTTGGTTCGACGGACCCATCGCGATGTGACACGCGCACACTTCATCACATCCACAGCAAATAATAATACTTGATGTTTTTTACAAAATCAAGAGTTCATCACAGACTTTGGATTTTCCCTACAGGAATTAAACCTATTGTTTTCTTTTGTAGTTTTTATTTCTGAAAATGTCCTTTTTTTTTCCTAATAATTTAACATATATTCTTAGAAATACTTTTGGACCAAGTTGTGGTTTGGCTTTGGAATCTATAATTTTTGTAGCCAATACACAAGGTAACATTATTATTACAGAGGGTAGAAAGGGACACAGAATTTCACACAATGAATGCAGTACTGTATATTAAGAGCATCTTGAGTGGGAATGCAACATGTGGACACTCCAAAGCCTTTGGTACTAAAGGGACATTTGGGCATTTATCAATTGAATTAATTTACCTTCTCAAGGATTAGGGAATAGTCCAAATTTCCAGTTTTTTTTTAAGATGTGTTATAAAATGCGACTCAGAATATTAATAATTCAACAATGGTTTCTAAAAATAAATAAATAATTTATAACATGTGATCCATAGACCATATCCGTGCGGTTAGTTCTACTACTACCAGCCGGGGCTTTTTTTTTGGACTTGTGTCCTCCTCACTAGCTTCACTAGAGACGCCAATTTTCGGAGGGATGAAGCCAGATAGGTCAAATTTCTGACAGTCTGGCAAAATTTCGCCCAAAAAAAAAGCCCTGCTACCAACTTTTTTTTTAAGCTTTTTGAGAAAGTACCAAGATGGCAATCACTTAAAATTTGGTGAAGCATTGTATTTATACATTCATCCATCCAAAAAATACTTTTCAATCATATTTATGCACTTCTTCATCCAAATTTGGCAACTTCATCCACATTTTTAATAGAAATGGGAATTTTTTTGCAAAATAATATTACTTTCATCTAGCAGAAAGTAGAATTTTATTTTGAAATGGTGCTATCTAATCCCATGGTGACCCCTCCAAAAGGATTGACCACTTAATCATTTTTTATGAAAGCTTGAAGCCAAGATCTAAAACTCCTTCTAAAATGGATTATAGGTTGAATGTGTGTAATTTTTACGAACAATTTTTTTTGCTTTAAATTTCTAAATGTTAAGTTCTAATTTTTTTCAAATTTTAAAGATTTGAGATTTACTTAAATATCCATTCAAGTCATCTTTGTCAAGTGATTGTTTGAACTAAAAACTTGATTTTTAATGTCAAATATACCTTATAGCCTTTGGACTATGGGATATCTATAAAGAGAAGTTTTGAGAATCTATATCATATAAATGTAAGAGAAATTACACTAAAATCCACAAACATTTAAATGGATGAAAAATAAAATAAAAAATAGTGTGCTTTGGATATTTTTGCGTTCATCCATTCTTCAAAAAGATTAAACCCTAAAGGACTAGACGTTTAAAATTTGAACACTGGTTGAACGCAAACACATTCTAAGCACACAAAAATGCATTTTTTTATCCATCATTTTTTTGAAGATTAACGTATTATTTCTTTAACATTTGTATAGCATATATTCTAAAGACTTTGTTTTGCAAATTTTTTATCATTCAAAAGGTATTGGTAGGCTTAGACTTAAAAGGTAACCTTCTCATTTCAAAAAATGATTCTCCAAAAATGACTTGAATAAATAAAATAAAATAAAAATCTTTAAAAATTATTATAATTAGAACTTATCATTTTGAACTTCAAGGAAAAAAAATATTGTAGAAATCACAAATATTCAATCTACAATCGATTTTACAAGGAATTTTTAATTTTGACTTCAAATTCTATTGAAAATTATAACCATATGGATACGGTCTACAAATCATATTTTACAACTATTATTTGAGAGTCATCATTAATTAAATTATTCCTTAGTCTTAGTTGCATTTTCATCTTCACAATTTTATAAATTTGGACTAACCCGACTAGTCCTTAACCCTTGAGCGTCCCTACAACAAGATCTTGTCTCTCAAAATTTAAAGATTTCTAAGTTTGACTATTATAATCTTTTCAACAATACGGTCAAAGGACGTGTCCCTTTCCCTTGAGCTCGGGGCTTGTCTCCACTACTAATCAATACGGTCAGTTTATATGGATCTCTTGTTAGGTGATAGTTGGATTGGAATGAGTTCACAAGGGTATGGATTTAGTAAACACGCATTGGGTGCTTAGGGATTAAAGAGTTAATATCAATACTATTAGTGCACATGATACCAAAGATCTACCTCCAAAGTCTTTCTATATGACTGTAAAATATTTCGATTTCTACAATTTTAAAATATCACAATATCAATAGTATTAGTTATACAAATATTTTTATTTGGTTTGTGATGCTAATCAATGAAAGATGATATTTTTGAATTATCGAAGTATCCATAACATGGGATAGTGATGCTAACTTTGGAGTAATTAAATCATTTGGCACCCCAATAAATAATAGGATAAAAATCCACGTAGTAATATAAATGCTTTCTACGACGCGATTCATCTCATTCCATTGACTTCTTTTAATGTAAGGTATGGTAGAAGTAAGGTAGGAGGTTCACAAATTGCCCACCTAAGGGCTGAAACTAAAATTTGAGGAGGTGAAGCTTCTTGAAGCATTTTTCAGTAGATTTTTCATGAAAGGACAAGTGGAATTTGCATCTAATCCAAGTTGTTTCATATTTGGGGGGGCTTTGTGGAATTAGTTATGAAAATTTGAAGTTGAAATGGCATAGGGCTCTAAAATTGTCCACCTTCTAAAATGTATAATGTTTGTATATTGTTGAAGGCTATCCAAAAACACCATGTACAAATAGTGTATGCTTGAGGAGATGGGCAGTTTTAGAGCCTATGCTCTTTTAGAACCTCTTGCCTAACCTATTTTCAATAGCTTAACCATTTCACTTGTAGGATATGAGAAATTTGCATTAGATGTTTTTCGGGGGGTCTAGAAGGCCGTTTTGGGCCTGTTCCTGATGTTGTTCCCCTGGCAGTAAAAGAACGGCCGTTGTCAGAATTTGTATTTTGAAAAACAAAAAATCTTAATATCTTAATATCTTAAAATGCCTAAACAAGATGAACAAATTTTTTTTAAATTTTTTGAAAAAAATAATAATATGATGTGGCAGTCCCTCTGCCACATCACGCAGTTGCTGTGGTGTAGTTCTAGACAGTTCCAGAGTCTGAGAACCTTGGGGAACTCGCAACCTTCCACAGGGGCTGAAAAACATGTAAGGTAGTATGCTCTTAAAGCGATCATTTAAGGGCTGGTCCGCCTTTTTCACAGGCTTTGGTGGACAAAAATATTTTTAGATCATTTTTCAGAGAAAGAAAAATAGACGTGGAACCTAACGCAAGTGGTTTTGTATTTTTCCAAGCATTTTTGAATTATTTATAAATTTTCAAAGATTCAGGGCATAGACACCTATTTGTGAACATACATCTTCCAAAATCTGTCCACTTGCAACTTGTAAAGAGATGTGTGGAAATCAAAGACAATGATTGGCTCTTGCAATATTAAAAATTAATTTTTCTTCCATGCATTCAATTGCTAAAGTGATCCATTTAAGGATCACCCCATCTTCATTCTCCACGTAAAAATAAAGGTGGTTTGAAGAAGATGGGCGCTTTTTGAGCAGACTACCTTAATATTGAAAAATTGAGCAAAATGTGTGCAAATAAAAAGATGAGGAAGAATGCAAAAAAATAAAACTTTTTTTTTAAGAATGAATAGTTTATTCAATATAAATAAAGATTTTTCATTTGGACCCATTCTGATCTCCTAGACTCACTTATTACAATTAGTTTGACACTTCTCCCTAAGCAAAGAGGGAAGAGAGATGAGTGGATGAACAAACAAACAAACAAAATTTCAACGAACAATACATCCAACTATTGTTGACAATAGGTCACCCCATAAAGCCATCATGTTGGAGCTGTCCAAAATATGTACTTCTATCTACACTCAAATTTTAATTTAAAATGCCACAAATTAATTCGTCAACAAGACACAAACATCCAAGCTCATCTTTTTAAAATGTATTGCCGTGTGTGTTGTATGAGCTCCAAGCCAAACTTTTTCAACATCTTTCATTGCTGACTCAATGTTTTACAATATATAATTATATCTATCTTCATTCTTAGAATATCCAATTTTGCAAGTCCTTATATTTTAGGTTATTCAATCATGTTAGTCTCTATTTTTTAAAGTATCAAACCCACTATAGAAAGGCTACACAATCAAAAAAAAGTAAAATAATGTGTGTGGAGTATACTAGATGGGTCTTTTATTGCTGACTCAATGTTTTGGAATATCTAACTTTGTTTATCTCTATTCTTAGAATATCCAATTTTGTAAGTCTCTATATTTTAGAATATCCAATCATGTTAGTCTCCATTCTTAGAATATCCAATTTTGTAAGTCTCTATATTTTAGAATATCCAATCATGTTAGTCTCTATTCTTAGAATATTCAATTTTGTAAGTCTCTATATTTTAGAATATCCAATCATGTTAGTCTCCACATTCTTTAAAGGATCAAATCTTGTAAGTCTCAATGGCAACCGACTTTGTTGTTTGTTATATTGGTCATTGGTATACCTACTACTTGTCTTGTCTCTCTATTTTTAAAGCCCAACTACTACCTTGCAACTTGTCAGTGCTATTTCATCTTTATTAAATTCACCTTCCTAAGTAACTGGAAGTATATGATAATAATAAATAAATCTACCTTCAAATTTTTAGTGAGAAAAAATGTCAACACTATGTAATAATATTATGTGTTGACCATAAAGATTTTAGATTCCAAAGTTAAACAATAGTTTTGTCAAAAAGTATTTTTAAAACAAAATTTAATGGATTATTTTATTGTTTTAAGTACAAAAAAAACAATAGATTTCGATTAATATCCAAAGTGATGAACTCTAAGCTTTGAAACATATAATTATTTTTAGTAGATGCAACAAAATTCAATCATTTGTCGAGTCTTTTTTTAATATAATATCTGATTCCATCAATCCATCAATCTTAGTGGCAATCAACTTCATTGTTTATTGCATTGGTCATTTGTCACTATTCAATACCCATAACATTGTTAAAGATGGTATGTGGGCTCCAAAACACTCTAGAAGATCTAATAATTTGAGCTCAAAGCAAGGAAATTATCTCTAGAGGTGACCAAACCTCCTTAGCCACCTTATGACATTCATTCATAGATACCTAGTTCTTCCTTCAAATCAAAGGGAGCATAGAGAATTGGTGAATAATTTATTAAGTGCCACTTCATCTTCTTTAATTTACCCTCTTATGTAATTTTACTTATGTAACAACTGCAATAAATTCTACTTCAATCTTTTGTCGAGAGAAACTTTCAACATTTTATAACAGTACTATGAATAGACTTTGAAGATTTTTTATTCTCAAGCCAAATATCAACTTCTTCAAGAATATTCAAAAAAATAGGTGCTAACCCCTAAAGCACCAAAATGCATTCTTTGGCAATATGTGCCCAAGGAGAATTTTTATTTTTTTCTTTGAAATTTTCACACAATATGTGCCCAAGGAGTAGCTTTAAAGCAAAATGGTTTTCATAACTTTTGACTACATTATTAAAAAGTTGTAGCATGATATGTAATTTTTAATGCTCAACATGTGTTCAAAAAATATCATTCTTTTAAGAAATAAAAATTTGAACTTGGTTTTATACTTAGCTTTGAATCATTCCATTTTGATGAACAAGATGAAAGTTATGAGGAGTTTTAGTTTACGGACAGTTATGGAATCTCTACTCTAAGATAAGCTTTGAAATCCTTTATTTCACTCAAATTCCAATATTTTTTGAAAAAAATAAAATTAGAGGATGTAGATTGTTTATTACAACATTACAATCATTGGAATTGGCATTTTTTAAGTCCATAAATAAATTCTTAATAATTTAGTATTTTGAATCATTCTCTACTTCTTGCTACTTACTATATATTTTCTATATAATTGTACAATTCCTAATGATCCAATTATTTTTTAATGTAGCCAACTTGCCTTGAAGAATGAATCCAAATAAGCACCACCATTTTGGACATTTTTTCATATAAATGTGACCTTGCAAAGTGCACTTGCCTAGTTTTCCATAGGGACAAATTTATTTTTTGCCACTTCAAACACTAACATCTTGCAATCTACACTGACAATGAAAATTTCTTAAATCTTTTCCATATCTTCTCAAATCAACATTGTGTACAAGATTCTAGGGTTACAAGTATCCAAAAATGATTTATTTTTCTAGAAATGGTTGTTTTGAAGCGTATTGGGTGATAATTTAGACAAAAAATTTAGAGAATATATTATTTAGAAGCATTTTTTGTTTTTTTTAATTACAAAAGAAAACAAAAGATACCAAAGAAAATTGGAAGTGATAAATTCTAAACTTTGAAAATATATAATTATTCATTGTGGAATAATATTTTTAATATCCGTTATTCCATTAATCTCCATGATTTTGGATATTCAATTTTCTTAGTCTCTATGTAATATCTAATCTAATCAATCTTAATGGCAATCAATTGTATTGTTTATTCTATTAGCCATTTGTCTCTTTTGTATATCTAACCTTGGGACTTTTAGGAGTTAAAGTTGTGCAAGAAGATGAATTAAGAAAGATGAAATCTAAACATGAAATGGCACTTACAAGTTATTGTTTATTCTATTAGACTTTTGTCACTCAAAGCTACCATTTCTATTGTAAGAAAAAACAAAACTTAACATTTGTTTTTTTGTACATTTAACCATGGGATTCCATAATAGACTAGTATAAAAATGTGTGGAAGAAATTTCAAAACTTTCGGCAACATTGATTGCAAGAGGTTTGCAATTAAAGTGAAGAAAATATGATATTTTGCACCTTCCATGACTAAATTATAAGACTTTGAATCTTCTTAACTTAAAATTTGCACCACGCATTTTGAATTTCTAATTTTTTATGTTGACAATTTTAGTTGAGAATTTGGAAAACAATTAAAGAATAAAAAACGTAATTTTCATTCTTTAAGAAATTATTAAGTAGATTTAGATACAAGATAGAAGACAAAAATATTTTCTATGAGAAAAAAAATAATTATTTTTTTGACATTCTGTGAATTTCTTTTAGTGCTTGGAAAATACCATTTTGAGCTTGGGGTGGCATAAATTTTGTTCCAAGTCATTGACTGAAATAAAATTATATTCCTAGAAATCTATTGTATTTTTCTATTTCCAAAAAAAATTAAAAAAATTATGTCAAAACCTGAGGTTATACAAAATTGTAAATTTATTATTTCTTAAGTGAATACGCAACCATTTTTGGTTGCAAATGATGCAATTAGGATGATATTGTGAGATTAGCTGGTTTGGAGTCATAAAAAATGGTTTTACACACGTTATTTTCACATTCAATGGTTCAAATTCAACATGATTTGGACAATTTCAAAGAATAATGCATATGCCATAATGATAAGAGATTCAATTAATAGATTTTAATGAGAATTCCCTTACGAAGATTTTGTAGTTTGAAAATAATTCCATTCTACTAACATGATTATTTATAAAGAATGCTAAATGACAACCTTGTGCACATAAAGTATAATCAAGAATATATAGTTAAATACAATTTGATGCGTATGAGACTCATTTTTTTTTATTGTCCAAGTCAATTCATATAGACTTTTTATAGGTGTTGTTGCAAGGTGGACAAATTCACATATTGCGGACATAATAAAGTGGACGAATTTTACCAATTCATTATTGTTTAGCTAGTAATCTTTATAGCAATATGATATGTGAGTCTAAAGCTACTAGGTTTTCACCACTTTGCAAGGGCTCTAGGCTTCAATTATTTACTACTATTTTCTACACCACATCCATTGAATTCATTTCTAATTATTTGTCAACACCATTGCCCTCTATATAAAATAAACATAGATGTAGTTTGAAGATGATTGTAATAAACTTGCATATTCATCATGTACAATTACATATTATTGTATGAAGATCGTGTTGGTCAATTTTTAAATATTTTTTCTTTAGAGACAAAGACATTTTTCTATCCATTTGTACTAGTGTGCAAGTGTGCCCTGTATTTTTGCCATAATTAAAATAAAAGTAAAAGTTATTTTATTTTATTTTATTTTTTAAACTTCAAAATTAAGTAACTTTTACATTATAGGTCCAAATGCCACAAAACAAAGCCTGTGCATCCCTCCTTGTAGAGAGCTTTTCAATAGTACCAAGAATACATCTAGAGGATGCACGGTCCAAGAAATCTCATTGTAACAAACAAAAAACAAAAAAAACAATTCAATTCAATTTTAAGGTATCGATGGTTGGATTCAATAACCCCTAAACCCCCGAGGGTGTTTTCTGCCAAAAACCATTCAAAACTACCACTTCTGTTGTATTCACTTAAGGAAACCAATTTTTTTGTTTTTTTGGGAATTCAACCGTAGGATCTTGTACTTAAGTTGTCTGAGACCATGTAGTAAAAATTTCATCAAATTTCACCGTACGGATTGGAAGATACTAGCATTCAAAGTTGAACAAAAAGTTTTTTTCAAGAAGATGCTTAAATTGCCCGAAAAACTAAGATTGTCCATAACTTTCTCATCCCTAGTCCAAATAGAATGAATCAAATCTCCGCGTATAGGTAAAAACATAATCTTTCAGGAAAAAAATTCAAAAAAAACGATTTTGACTTCTCGTATTTTTTTTTGGGCTGCCCGCCAATCTCCATTTCTTGCTCATTGTGCCATAACTTTTTCATCCGGCATCCGATTGAAACAAAAATTATATATCCACAAAGCTCTTGCAAAGCTACACAACCTCAAAAAATCTCAAAAAAATTCACTTCAAATTGAGACAATAGGAACCTACCCGGACCCAAATTGTCCCCCGAGGGGACAAGTGGGGTTTTAGGGGTTAACACAACTCTATTTCATTCTCTACAAACCAATCATTTTATGACCCCATCTTTTATCAAGTTTTGCAAAAAGAAAATGGTCTTTAACGAGTTAGCCCTCAAATGACAAAACATCCGATTTGTGACCTAGAAGTGCTAAAATCCTTTCAATTGAATGGTTTTTGTTAATTCTTGTTAGTTTTTTTTGGTCAATAGACATGTCACATTGTTATACTCAATTTAAACCATTTAGAGTATTTTTGAATTTTGTATGAGGTTATAACACTAGAATTATGGTTGAAAACAAATCACTACATAGCATCATTTGGTAATTTGTTGTTTCTTGTTCATTTCAATTTTTGCCCAACAAATTTTGTTCTTCTGCAATACTTGAAATTTTTTGAGCTCTAATGTTTTATTGCAATTTGAAGTTTGGGCCTAAAACTATTGCTTAATAATTTTCTAAATTTAATGTCGATTACTAAATGATGAGTTCAAATCTTAAAAAATAAATTCTTCTGATTGAAGGCATGTGTTTTTATTTGTGAGAAATAAATTAGGGTATAGTTCTTCTACAAAATATGGTACTCCAATCTTAGACTCCAAATTGACCCTTGATATTTGGATGGATAGTAGTTAGTGACCTACCTCTATGATCTCTATTAATTGAACTTCAAACAATTTTCAATTTGCATTTGGGCTTTATACCAAAAAAAATAACAAAAAATAATATCGTTTTAGTAGTACTATGAAGATTCAATTAGTTAATCCAAGTTCAGTGCCTCAAAACCTATATCATGTATGACAAATAGAATGTTGAGTGCAATGTTTAATTCAAATGACCTTTCATTCATCCAAAGTAATTACTTGAATGTTCAAAAGCATTAGAAGAAAACTGAATGCTCCATCGGGCTACTTCCTATGTTGCTATATAGATACAATGTAGAGATGTTGTGGAGCACCAATGATGGAGTTCATTGATAAAACGTGAGATCAACGATAGAAATTAATCTTATTTGGGATAATCCATATCTTAATTCCTAAAGGCCCAAGGCCGTTATTATATTAAAAACCACTCAAAACTGCCATTTCTGTTGCGTTCACGTCAGAAAATAAATAAATATTTTATTTTATAATCTAACTATAGGATCTTGTAATTTACTTGTCTTAAATCATGTGGTAAAAATTTCACGAAGTTTGATTGTACAGATTGAGAGATATTAGCATTCAAAGTTGGAATTTTTTTTTTTTGAACACTAGCTTGTAATTTCAAATGACTTTGACTGCCATTTGTGAAAAGAAATTGCACTATGGACTTTGAATTTAAAAAATATTGTGTTGAAGGATTGAGTTGAAAATCTAGGAATTAATAATAAAATTAAAAAAACTCACTTAATTTTCATTCTTTAAAAAATTGTTAATCAGAAGTAGGTTCAAGATTGAAAAAAAAACTAAATCATTAATAGCTCTAAGATGGGATTGAAACACAATAATCTCAAAGGTGAGATTGCTCAAGAAAGCAAAATTTAACCTTGCCAAAAAAAAATTGGGGAAAAATTGTGAAAATTGCATTTAGAAATGAATTTTGTAAGTTTTTTTTGCAAGAAAATGCTTAAATTGCCCCCAAAACAAGATTGTTCTTAATTCTTACAACACTAATCCAAATGAAATGAATCAATGCTTCACATGTAGACAAAAATGATCTATAAGAAGAAAAAAAATTGAAAATTTTATTTTAATTTTTTTGTAGATTTCTTTCTCTACCCACCAAATGAAAATTTGGGCTTTTTTGTGGTATAACTTTTGCTCCGAAGCGCCAAATGAAATAATAATCACATTCCCACGAAGCTAATAAGTTTTTTTTCTATTTTACTAGAAAGCTTTAGAGAGTTTCACTAAAGGTCACATGAACTTGCTCAAAGTCCATTTTGTCTCCCAAGGGGGACAATAGGCCTTTAGGGGGGTAAAATTAGCCTTTATTTGTTACAGTGAGATCTCCTAGACTGTGCATCCCGGCCAGGGAAGATTGACCCATTTATTGCCCTGTGTTTTTACCCCTGTAGAAAACTTTGGAATTTTTTTATGTGCCGTATATGATAAAATTTGCAAATTCTGAATTCATATTTACAATCAATCAAAGGCCTCAAATTAGCTAGGAGGAGTGATGAAATAAAAAATTTAAGCGGCTCAAGATAGGGGGCAATTTTTACATTTACCCTTTGATGGGACAATACATGGGTCAATCCTCCTCCTTGGCCGTGTATCCCCTACTCACGTTCTTGATATTGTTGGAAAGCCTTCTACAAGGAAGGGTGCATGCAACTTTTGATTCACATCGTTATGACTCTCAAGAAACAAAAGAAATTTGAATTTCAAAGCTTTTTCGTACGAATCAGAAAAATTAGAAGAATGTTTTTCTCTTTCATGTTTTATTACACTGTAACTACGGGCACACACTTTGGGGGATTGTCATAATAAGTTTAGTTTAGTTTTTTTTAAGGTAAGTAGGAGGTGGGGCTGGGGTACCGAATCCATTCCAGAGTGAAGATCCTTCTTGACCCTGGCATTGGTTTTTTTTTTTAAAAATTGTTTAATATTTATTGTTTTTTTTTCAGTTTGTCAGTGAGACAGTCCCTGAATCCCTGATCCTGATTCCTGGCTTTGCTCTTTTTTAAATGCCCCCCTTCAGTCAGCTGGGGATGGTGCCCGCGAGCTTCCTCCCAAGTCCCAATCTTCTTCTTTTGTACTTCCGTGGCCCCAAGTCAACCTCTTCGTCACTTAACTGCAGGCAGGCAGGTCCGTTTGTAATAACGAGCCTGCCTGCTCCGTCAGTCAGTCAGTCGGGCTCATCAGTCCCACGGTGGCGGACGGACGGACAAGTTGGCATGTCTCATTGTACAAGCTCACTCTCATCAGTCAGTCCTCCAGCGAGTCAACTCCAGACTCAAATGCTTTTCAAATTAATGCTTTCAAATTGTAATTGGATTTTCTTCCCAATTCCACCGGCTAACAATGAAATAACTGGCGGTTCTCTCCAAACATTGGTATAAGGTAGGAGGCTCTTGAATCGCCCATCTAAGGGCTAATCTGCCTTTTTTCATATGCTTCCTTGGTCGGTAGTATTTTTAATTCATTTTTCAAAGATAGAAAAATAGACGAGGAATCTAACACAAGTGGTTTCATATTTTTTTGAGCAATATTGAATTAGTTATGAATTTTCAAAGGAGATGTATCGTAGGTCCCTATTTGTGACCCTAGGTCTTCCATAAACTGCTCACTTGCAAGATGGGAAAAAACAAAGCCGATGATTGGCTGGGACCCCTTTTTTTCTAATTCATTCATAGCACTATAGCGGTCAATTTAAGGATCACTTCGTTCCATTTAAAGATCATCTCGTTCCATTCAAGAGCCATTTATAGGGGCGGTTCTTAATGCCCGAGCGATTTCAGAGCCTCCTACCTTACACACCTTAATAAAAAATTCATAAAGCTTTGCAAGTAAGGTATGGTAGAACCACCCATTGTCAACCACTTAAGCAATTCTGCATATGTTCTGAAACAGTTGAAGGCAATGTGAATTTTCAATCATGTAGGAAGATAGAAATGATGGGCATTGCCAAAATTTTGTGATTTTTTTCCTTGAACTGAATTTACTATGAATTTCTGAAGCCAAAAATTGGCCTCAACCCATCTCCACTCTGCAGAGTCATGCATAACTAATCACTATGAGAGTAATTGAACACCCAAAGTTAAGGACATATGGCATCACGACTTTGGAGCATTGATATAACCATCCCAAAAATTAATCATGGAATTGAATCCTATCATGTATTGAAATTGATATCCCCTAGTGGTTGGCAACCGGGTATTGGTTGGTGATGGATGGTTCTACCATAATTGCACCTAAAATCCCACGAAATCAAGCTTTTGGGCATAGCCAATATGCTTTAGAAAATGAACAACAATTCTTGCACATTAGTGAAGGGCTTTGAAACAAAAAATGCAAGTGGTTCCATCGTTTTTGGAAGCATTGCGAATTAGTTACAAATTTTCAAAGATGCAAGATGTAGGAGGCTAAAATGTCATATAGGTGATGCCAAAATTCATTTGATGCACTTTAAAGAAATGATACTAGTAATATCAAAACATATCATAGAGAAGAAGTTAATATAAAACAAAAAAGAAAGTGTACCCAAAATCGACCACTTGTAAAGGTGTCACCTCCACAATATTATACGTAGAAGTGTTCACTACCCAAAATGCCCTTCAACTCCACCTTAGAGCATCTCCACTAGCAAATGACACATTGATGGTTGTTTTTGTGAGTTGTCGTGTCCTTGGAATGATGAAGGTCCTACCTCTGTATGAGGCCCCTACCAAAAAACAACAAAATCATGGATTTCAATGTAACAATTAGAAGCTCAAATACACCAAGCTGCAACTAACCCGGATTTTAGGTGATGTGGTGAAGTAGGAATCATGGGATAAGCTGGAGCAACAACAAATCTTCTACACGATAACAAATTGGAAGCTCTTTTCATTAGTTGCGTGGTGCAAGTCAAACGTATTTGCCATTGCAAGTTGAAATGTGGGGACAAAAATTTGGAACAAAGTGTGGAAATAAGACAAAGACTAGTGGGAAAGAAGACAAAGATTGGTCATCCTAAACTTCTCGTTGAACCCTATTACGCGTCACGCTGGAGATGTTCTTACTTTTGTCCTTCTAGTGCTCACATTTTGGATATCCTCCTTATACAATTTTCTTTCAAAAGTAGGGTTTGATTTTCAAAAGTGGTTGATTTTAAGTGTGGTTAGAGCATTTTCATCAGGGAGCAAGCTTCAAAATGGGCACACTAGACATTGAGTACTATATGTCATGGAAGAGATCGGACTCACATGGTTCAAAATGCCCACACTAGTACATATTTGAAAGCAAGAAGGAGTCGGAAATCCCCCCTTTGGCCTGTTACTCCTATAACCACACATATACATTCACAGACTGTAAACAATGCACTCCAGTTGTGTCAAACAACTTATTGCTAATCATCTACAATACATTCTAATGAATACAATAGGTGTAAAAAGAATATATAAAACCAAAATTTATGATAGATTCTTCAAATTTTAAATGACTTCAAAGGACTTTACAGATAACTCTGGAAGCAACTAGAGCCCCTCATCCAAGATTCTTGGGTAATTTGGGACATATAATGTGTCATTCTTCTTTAAGGACATTAAATACCTATTCCACAAAAAATAATTCCCCACATATTATTGTCTCCCTATATTTTTTCTATGTAAAATCTAATACATGGTATCAAACATAATCCTATGTTAATTATAATATACTTCATGTAATTTCACGAACTGTCTCTATATTAGATAAATTAAAAAACAAACAAATTAGGTGCAATAAATATATAGTACCCTAACTTAAACCTCATGTGGTTTTTAATATGTGCACTAAGTGCCTTCCCCAAAGTGTGGGGAGGAGTGGCCTCTGTCGACCCCCCACCCACCCACCCACCCAAAAAAAAGTCTTCCATCAGTGGGACACAACAACTCCCCTTGGGCATGGCAAACCATTTGCCGGGTAGTATGCTGCGCCCTGGTGGAGATGCTCTTTTACCTTACTGCTACAGCACCTCCCGTTGCTTTTCCATCACACGTCCTCCAACAATCATCTGGGTCATCATGCCACACTCCACCTTCCATCAAGAAATTATTAATTACCTGCTTCCAATCACTCCTGCATGATTCATATGTAAAGGACTGGCCTATGACCTTCAGTTGTTATGAAAACTTCAATAATTTAAAAAAAAAAATTTCCTATCAAATTTCTAATATGTCAAATTAATTTTTTTTTCATAGTTGACACCTTTTTATCTATCCTAGAGTTTTATAGGTAGGGCAATCTGCTTTTTTAACCCCTGAAGTCCCATTGGTCCTACGGGGGCCAAAATGCAACTTCGAGTAGGCTCATACAATCTTGATATTTATTGTAATTTTGTGAAACTTATTGTGAAGCTAGAAAAATACATAAGCTTCATGAGAATATAGTTTTTACTTCAATCAGTTTTGCCCAAGAACAAAAAGTTATCGGCACAATTAGCCAAAAATGGTGGTCGGCAGGCCACATTAAAAAAATCACACAAAGTCAAAATTAAAATTTTTAGTTTCTTTTTTGGAAAATATTATAGTTTTGTCTACAAATAAAGCTTTGTACTATTCATTCTATTTGGACTAGTAATGAGAAAGTTATGGACAATCTTGTTTTTTAGGCAATCTAGGCATTTTCTTCAAAAAATAACTTATAGAATTCATTTTTGAATGCAATTTTCACATTTTTTCAAAAAAAGTTGCTGGATAGGGCTAAGTATGCTTGCTAGAATAATCTCACCATTGGGATTATTATGTTTCAAATCCATTTTAGAGGTATTAACAATTTAGTCTTTCTTTTCATTTTTAGACTTATTTCTACTTAACAATTTTTTAAAGAATGACAATTGGGAGGGGAGGGGGTTGGAATTTTTTTCCTAGACTTTCAACTCAATTCTTCAACATAATAAACTTTGAATACAAAGTGTGCAGTGCAAAAAAATTCCACAAATGGCGGTTAAAGTCATCTGAAATTGCAGGCCAGATTTCAAAAAAATTGTTTTTTTCAACTTTGAATGCTAATATCTTTTAATTTGTATAGTCAACCTTCATAAAATGTTTACCACATGATCTAAGACAAATCAAGTACAAATTCCTACAATTAGATTCTAAATTTATGTTTGTTTTGTTTTCTTGGGCAAATGTAGCAGAAATGGCAATTTTCAATGTTTTTGACAAAAAAATGGCCTTGGGACTTTAGGGGTTAAAGTAACCATTTAAGAGCGGATTGCCTTTACAGGGAAGCTAAATTACTTGGAACAAGTTTCAGTCAATTTTTGAGGCAAGAAAAGTGGAATTAGTTGGCATTTAACTCAAGTCATTTCATATATTTTGAACCTTCATGGAATTAATTTCGAATTTTTGAAGTTGAATCGCAGATGTCACTAAAAGCAACCTCTTCCTGAAACGTACATTGTTGATATATTGAAGAAATCAAAATGTACCTTTGTGCTAGTGGTTGCTTTTTGAGCACAAGCGCTTTTAATCCCTAAAGGACCGTTTATCCCGTTGGGGGACAATTTGGGTCCGAGTAGGTCCCTATGACCTCAATTTTTAGTGAATTTCTTTAAAGATGTGCAATTTTGTGAGAGCTTTGTGAATATATAACTTTTATTTTAGTCAATGCCCGGGAGAAAAAGTTATGGCACAATAAGCCAAAAATGGAGGTTAGCATGCAACACCAAAAAATCACAAAATGTCAAAATAATTTATAAATTTTATTTGGTCCTAAAACTAAATATTTTTGTCTACATTTGAAGCTTTGATTCATTCTATTTGGAGTAGTGATGAGAAAGTTATGAACAATCTTATTTTTGGGGGCAATCTAAGCATGTACATGAAAACACAACTCATGTGATTCATTTTTTAATGCAATTTTTATAACTTTACAAAAAAAAATTTAGAAAAGGTTGTACTTGCTTGCTAGAATGATCTCACCATTGGGATTATTGTGTTTCAATTTCATCTTAGAGCTATTAACGATTTAGTTTCTCCCTCAATCTTGAACTTACTTCTACTTAACAATTTTTTAATGAGTAAAAATTAAGTATTTTTCTCTTGAACTTTTTTTCCTAGATTTCCAACTCACGTATTCAACATAAAAACTTAGAAAATCAAAATTGATAGTACGAAAAATTTAAGTTAAAAAGATTCAAAGCGAAAAATTCTAGTCAAGGAAGGTGCAAAATTTTTTGTTTTCCTTCACTTTGGATGCAAACATCTTGCAATCTATGCGGTCAAAGTTTTTGAAATTTCTTATATACATTCTTCTACTAGTCTATTATAAGATCCTATAGTTGGATTTGCAAATCTTTTTTTAAAAAAGTTTTTTGCTCTTTGCAATAGAAGTGGTAGTTTTAAGTGTGTTTTGATGGGGAAAAGGCCTTGGTCCTTTAGTGGTTAATAGACCAAACTACCTTAGTGTAAAACTAGTATGCCTTTTGTTGTTGCCTCAATCTAAATAAAAGTAAAACAAAATTTATAATTTTATAATTTATAAAAAATTTGAAACTCAATATCTTTTATATACAAAAGATTGCAAGGACTTTGTTTTGTGGCATTTGAAAATTGAATGTGAAAGTTATGATTTTTCCAAAATAAAAATATAATTTAATTCAATTATTTAATTGAAAAATAAATAAATTTGTTTATTTCACACTTTAGGTCCAAACGCCACACTTGGATGGGTCACTCCAGGGTTGTCATAGTGGATGGGTTGAGGTGATCGGACAGGACGGACGGACGGGCAAACCGGATCGGACAACCAGACGTCTCGGACAGCCCGGACGCCTTTCATTTTTCCAATTTTCCAATTGACAACTCGCTTCCATGGTAGTGGTCCACGCAGCCACGCTGGAATCAGGGCGCGGACGTGAAAGTCGGGGCGGGGACGTCATCGTCAGGGCGGGGACTTTACAGGGGGCAGACGAATTCGTCAAGGCACGGACGCTTGGACAGAGTGCAGACGCCTGGTCAGGGTGCGGACGTCTCGGCGCGGATGCCTGGACAGGACGCGGACGCCTGGACAAGGCGTGGACGCAAAGGCACAAACGCCTAGATAGGGCGCGGACGTAGAGGCGCGGACATCCTGGAGGGGCGCGGACGCTTGGACAGGGTGCAGACATCCCACTCCTCAGCCACATTATGGGGGGAAGTTGAAATAGAAGTTGAACTTGGTCATGGGATTCTTCTTTTCCATGGAGAGGAGGATTCCATTAATGCAACCAGCCTTTAATTTGATTTCAGGGGAATATCTTCAAGTCAATGGCTGCATTATGGGGCCCAACTACTTTTTGAGTTCAAAGATCATGTGTAGAAGCATGTTGCTCTCTTATTGGGCCCGGACCTCTCTTTTATGCCTTCACCATGCACTTGCAAACTAGGACCCACCGCGCAAAAAAGGAAATTTCAGAAAATGAAAATTGACTTGCTCGCTTCAATTTAAAAAAAGTAGACGCTAGAAGTTTTTGGATTTATAACAAAAGATAAGGTACACATTTTTCTTAATTCAAGTTGAAGGATGCATTTATGAATTCTCCAAATAGGAACTACATTCTTCTTTTCTTTAATTTTCTTTAATTCTTTTTAAGGGTTTACCCTTTATATTGATGATTTAGACATTGAATATTCATAAAACTTGTTTGAAACGTTCAATTTCTTTTTTGTCTACATACTAGGTTTTGCTATTATAATGGACAAATGGAACACTGGAGTTGCATAGGGTTCCCAACAATCATATTGCAATATTATTAAAATTATCCTTAAAATACTTATGTGCCTAAATGTAAAGGTTTTCTAAATACATAACTAATTTTAACATTTGGCTTGTAATTTCATATAAGCTATGTAATCCCAATGTTAAATTACCATCAAAATCCTTCTATGTAGTTATTAAAATAAATCAAATTGATTTAAAAAAATTGAAGAAGAATGAAATTATATCACCATACATAAATAATCTAAAAGAAATAAAAATAAAATAAAAAGAATGTGGCTAATATAAATCATTGCAAATCCAAATGCTCAATTCACCAAAAAAAATGCCAAATTCCTATAAATATCCATTAAAGCAATCCAATTTATTTTTAGAAATAGATTGAAGATGATTGATGTAAATTTTAATAACATCCAATGTTCAATTTATTAATTTAAAGGGCACACTCTTCTACATACCTACAAAACTAATCCAAATATATTTATTTTTTTATCAAAATCTAAAATATGAGGTTGATGTAAATCTTGATGCAATTCTAGTGTTGAATATAATAATTGGAAGGGCAAGTCTTTGTTCCTATGTACAAAAATAGTCTAAATTTGAGATTTAAAAAAAATATTGAATTCACAACATTCAAACTTAATATACAAAATTGTTTTCTAACAAAGACTCTTATCACGTTGTATTACAATCTATGACAATCAAAAATTCTTAACAAAATTCTTATACAATAGGTACCAAATCAAATTTAAATGATAACTCTTGTTTGAATTGAAGATCTATAAAAATATGTTAATTTTAACAACTAAGAATAGAATTCATCATTCTTTTATTTTGGAAGAGGAATCCTATGTCACATTGAATGAGTGAGGCTCCCCCCTAAATCAAATTCTTCTATTGGTTTAACTTTCCAACTATCGTTCCCGCCGTTGCATTAGCAATTGTCCCTGTAAAATTTATTTTGGCAGCAACCTTCTTTTGGGATTTGGGATTTGGGATTTTAACAATCTTGGAGCGTGTAATATACCATTGGAAAGGTATTTTCAAGACCTTTCCAATGGTATATTACACTCCCCAAGATTGTTAAAATTGAAGTCGCAAAACTGAAATGAAATAGCGTTAATTCCAATGGTGAGATTGTTATAGCAAAAAACGTCCATGCCCTGACTTCCGTCCGCGCCCCTACCGATGACATCCGTGTCCTGGATCCTATTTGGCAGCCAGGTGGCTTCAAAGTGGCAGCCACATCACCTGTTTTTTCAATGGCAGAAAGTCAACTTAGTGTTGACCACATCGGACGGGCGAGACCTCTATCGGACTGGTGAACCGGACGTCCGTCCACTATGACAACCCTGGGTCACTCTATGTCTTTATGCAAACCACGTATAGCAAAGATTTTGGACCCCCTATTCAATTCTTAAAATTTATTTTAAAGAACACCAAAAATAATTGAATAGATTTTTCTAGTTTGAGAGTTTTCTGTTTTGAATTATTTATATTTTTGTTTGTTGATAACAATTAGTTACAAATTTTTGAAGAAAAAAGCTACATTATAGAATTGAAAATGATTTTTGACTTTCTATTTTCTTTTTAAAAAATTGTCTAAAATATGAATTTTCAAAAACAACAACAATACCTATTGAATGTTTATTTTTCTTCAATATTGATGCAATAGTCATCCAAATGTATTCTCTATAAATATTTGAGTTGAAACACGTGCCGTTTTTGTTCATTTTTCAATTTATTCTAGAAGTCATTTCAAATGTTATTTGAGTTTAAAATATTTTGGCAATAGAAACCAATAGTCATTATTAGTCAAATTTCAAAATTATAGGTTGAAATTATAATTTACTAAAAAGTAAATAGGATGTCAAAAATCACTTTGCCGCATGTGGTATGTAAAATCCCCATAGAGTGATCCACTCAAGATGCCACAAAACAAAGTCTATCATTAGATGTTTTTTAGGCCCATTTTCAATGTTGTAAACTTGCTAATGATGGCAAAAGAAATACTCCCTCCGTCCCAAAATGACCTTCCTGTTGACCTTTATTTAGTGTCCCAAAATGATCTTCTTGTTGGAGGAGAAAGGGAGCTAGTGACACTTGTACATAGTCCAAAAGCATGGGCATGCTAACCAATCCCATGCATCAAGTGAGTGGCCACCGGTGCTCTTCAAAAATGCCTCAAAAATTCAATTTCCAAGCACTTTGAAACCACACTTTGAAAACTAATTTAAAACTCAAAATTTCAGAACAATAGGAGGACATCAAACTCTATTCATAAGTCAATTTTTTTTGAAAAAATAGTTCTTTTTGAGCTTAATCTATAACATCTTGTGTAATAGGAAGATCATTTTGGGACGGAGGGAGTATATAATTAAAAATAAATAAATATATATATATATATATATATATATATATTTATTAGAATTTGATATAGCAGTCGTTTTGCCATGTTAGCTAGATATTGTAGCCAAATTTCTACAATCCGGGAACTCAGTGGAACTCACAATCATTTAGACTAGTTGAATTTCATCTAATGCATCCTTCGTCGCGAACAACTTTCCAATAGTATCAAGAACATGACTAAGGGCTCACGGTTTCTCATATCTGAATGTCTCAAACAAACAAACAAAACAACCTAATTTAAGATGTAGATTTTTGAGATTCATAATATTTTGTTGTAATTGACTTGAATTTTCTTGATCAAAACTTTACAAACATTTTTTTTTTGAATTCTATGATTAGTTAAAAAGATTTGACATCATCTTTACAAAATTCAATGTAAATTGCACTCGTTTATAATTATTGAAATATTGAAAAAAATTGGGGTTCAGCCCAAAGCCATAGGATCTCACATTCAAAAACTAATATATATGTTTCATATTAGAGAAGTTGGAGTTGGTAACAATGGAATTAAACTTTATTTTATATCTTCAATTTGATTGCTTTATTGATGAAATTAAAAAACCTAAAAAAGAATGAAGATCCAAAGGAATAACATGGTTTTCAACTCCCTCCTCTAAACTCCAAACCACCTTCTTGAGTACATCTGGAAAGGCTTCATTGATTATGGGGGAGTTGAGTGGACCAATGTCCACAATGACCAATGGAGATCTATGGCCACCCAACACAAGATTCACGATGCTTTCATGAAGAAGAGGTGCAGGTTCTACATTTTTGCTAGGATGGAAGCCGAAGAACCAAAGTGGATGACTACCAACTCGGAGGATAGCTTCGTGTTACAAAAGCCGAAGAGCCAAGGTGGATGATTACCGGCTCGAAGGACAACTTTGCTTTATGGAAGTCGAGGAGCCAAGGTGGATGCTTGCGGGCTCGAATTACAACTTCGTATTCCAACCTTGAAAGAAGGTGCCCGGGCACAGAGGGACGTTGCCCCATGGTCAGCCACGAGAGGCCTCGTGGCCCTTCTCCATGCCGATGGACTTTTTTGCCCCGCTGTTTGTTGGTCCTTTGTATCTCTTGTCATTTGGTTTATCTTTGTTGGTTTGTCCCACCAGACCACCTGATGTCGCATTGTAAATACATACATGGTGTAAAAACATATATTAATATGTTAGTTTGATAGATTTGGTTATAATAATCTAGAAAAAAGAATGACATCATTTTAGTAGCTTTAAGGTGATGCCTTCTCATTATGGCACGATCCATCTATTTAAGAAAAAGCATCTGTGTAAGAGTTGCATCGATTTGATGTAGTTTCTTTATTTTCATTTTAGATTTTAATATGTCGATCTGGAGGGGTTTTCTGAGTCTCAAGATGATGAGCTTCAATCAGGATCGGAATTTGAGGGTTTTTTTGTCGCAATTGTTGGATCAACCTCTTCTACTGCTTAGTCTTGCACCATCGCATGAGCATCCTCAAGATGAAGTTGGACCATCTCAATCACCAAAGCAACCTCATATGGAGCATCAATGACACGGGAACCTTGAATGTGACGCTCAAGCATTGGTGATCTTGTTGCATGTCGGCTATATTGAGCCCGGTAGTCGAGAAGTGACATTTGAAGGGTATTTTGAAGGTCTAAACGACGATCAATACTATTGTATGGTTAGGCCTATAAAAGGAAGTCGTGGCTACCAATGTTGATTAAAGGGGCCGGACAATCCTTTAACTAAGATAGATTGTGCAGAATACATTGCAAATTTGCAACCACCGTAAGACGCGTTCTCAAGTTTCTGCAGATGGAGTGATACTTCTCTTGGACTTTGATTTATTACCTCTAGTATACATTTCATAGACATGCTACGTGATTTATATATTTTATTTTGTATGTTCAAAGTCATAGAAGGAAAATACTGAAATAATTGCCTTCTAGTGATTTTGGATTGATTTATCTTCTTAGTAAGAAGGTGAATTTAGTTGTGTGGTCAAATTTAATGACGAATAGATGGTAGTGTAGCCTTATGGTCAAGGTATGGGATTGAAGTTCACTTGACTTGTGTGGTTGAGGTGGAAGATAAGGTGGAAGATAAAGTGGAGGATAAAGAGAACATTATTCATCTTCTTCCACATTGTTGATTTAGAAGGCCCCAATGTATGAGGAGCCATAGTGTATTGTATTTTGAGAATTTTGGAATGAAAATAAGAGGAGTTGTGTATTATGGTGTTGTGTTTTCAAAAAGTCTTTTCTTGATTGAATTTAAGTTGTGAATCAAGATTTATGTTCATTTGAGTGGAGGGAGGTCTGTTGCCTCCTATAAAAAGGCAAAAAGACTTTGACTCACCATGATAGATGGAAAAATCTTTAGTTTACAATGATATTTTGAAAAAGTGTAGAGAATTGTATTAATTTTCCATGAAGCTATCACTCATTTAATTTGAAATTTGTATGAGTGAGTTGTGAGTGACGAGGTGAAAAAGGGTTTGCTACCTCAATTCTAAAGGCCAAAACTTTGAATGGCCACAAAACTTAGACAGAGTGTTAGAATGATTTGAAATTTGGAGGATAAATCAAGAATTGTATTAAATTTTTTTAAAGATATCACTCTTCTGATTTAGACTTTCAAAGCAATGGTGGCACTTAATTAAAGTTCAACCAAAGAACTGGATTTGGAAGAAACATTGAAGACTTATGAGTTGTAGTTTGTGGCTGTCTTTTCTTGTAAACTTTGTTGCTGCAGGTGGTGTGGATTAAACCATTGCTTAGCCTCGTTTAGTGTTGTATTGACAAAGTGGGATTCTTCGCCCACATGGTCGAGATTTGCTTTGTTCTCACAATGAAGTAAGATTGATGACCAGTAGACCGTGAATTTGAAAGTTTAGGATCCAATTTCACTGACGGTATCTCGCGGAGTTGTGGTATGCCGTCTGTTCTTTTTGTCCCGTATCCCATAGTTTTTTGCCTCTACCTTAATCCATGAGCCAACCTAGAGCCCACACATGATAGGCTAATGGGAAGTAGTTGCACAACAATATAAAAAATTTGAAGAACAAGATTCAAGATTCTACACAACTACACTTCTTTTGTTCCTAAACCATTCTTGGTCTCAGCCAAGATTCCCGTGATTTTCTAAGGCCAATCTCTTTCTACTCAACACTATGGATGGTGGATTTGTATTTTATCTTTACAATGAATATTTTGTTCATTTGTTTAAAAAAAATTCTAAATAATTTGATTATTATTCATAATCATCATACAAAAGTGATTTTTCAAATTGCTTCACAAACAACTAATTTCACAACAAAAGCATTGGTTTATGCTAGCTCTAACAATGTTGATTGGTTTACCCCAATCTCTAAGGGAATGGTTTATGCTAGCTCTAACAATGTTGATTGGTTTACCCTTAAAGGACTAGTATGCATTTTCTGGCAACATAATTTTTTTGGATAGGTACATGTGACAGGAGATTTGCATATTTTAGACTAAATTTTTATTACAAGGTGGGGACAAGGAATATCTTTCATATGCACTAAATTTCATAACATTTGGAAATATGAATCAAAAGTTATGGTCTAATATATTAAGTTTTTTTGTAGATGGATAGTATGGGTAGATTTTTTTAAATAACTTTTTTCAGAGAAAAAATTTTTGAATCTACTTTTCTAGATTTATATATATGTGGAAAACTTTAAATCATTTTATTTTGATCAATGAATCAAAAGTTGTAAGGAGCTTTAGTTTGCGGGTTGTTATGGATTCTCTACTCTAAATTAAACTTTGAAGTCCTTTATTTTACTCAATTTTCAATATTTTTGGAAAAGAATAAATTCATAGGATATAGAATGTTTATTACAACATTAAAAGCATTGGGATTGGCATTTTTCAATCCCATAACTAAATTCTTGACAATTTTGTATTTTGAATCATTCTCTACTTCTTTCTACTTACTATTTTATTCCTATATGTTGTACAATTCCAAATGATTTGAAAATTTTCAAGCATGTAGCCAACTTTCCTTGAAGAATGAATTCAAAGAAGAACTACCAACATGTACATTTTTTCATAAAAATGTGATCTTATAAAGTGTAGCTGCCCGGTTTTTGCAGGGCCCAAAGAAGGAAATTTGTCACTTCAAACGCTAATATCTTGCAATCCACACAATGAAAGATTTTGAAATTTTTTCCACATCTTTTCAAACCAGTGTACTACATGATCATATGGGTGCATATGTCCAAAAAAAAAAATTTCCTAAATTTTGGTACTCGTACTAGAAATGGTAGTTTGGGAGTGTTTCTGGTGAAAATGTAGTCAAAAATCTTCAGGGGTTAACCAAACCCTAGGTATATGATTGTTAATAGGGCCATTGATAGTGGCTCATAACTTAAACATTAAAAAATTCCAAGTTTTCCCGGAAGGAAGAGCCCTTTGGACCTACAATCATGGAATAAGGAAGTATTTGATTTTACAATATGCTTTAATCCATAATCAACATCGGCCGAGGCACACTGACGTTTTGTTGATCCTTTTTCACCTTTGAGAAAGTACACGAACTTATTGTTTTCCATCAATTATAAAATTTGAAGGATTTGAATTAAAAATAGTCTATAAACCAAATAGTACAAGTACGTTTCACTACAAGAACTATTTTTTGCAATTTAGAAAAGGCCTTCAAAGATTCTCACTTATCAAATATTACCTCATAATTTCAAATTTATCAAATTTAATTTTTTTTTAAAACATTCAATTTGCAATTGATTTTAGAAAAAACTTTAGATTTATGGTTTCAGATTTTGTTTATAACGATTGGTTGATGAAATGATGAATTGGTATGATCTCTGAATATACTTGTTAGGCTTTAGTTGAAAGTCATCACCAAGTTTATTTGTTTCAATTGTACTTTTTAACAAATTTAGTCCTCAAAGGAAAGATCCCTTTTCATCTAATGGGTGGTCCAAATTTCCAAGATGTGTTACAAGTATATCTTAGAAAAATAATTTGGGTGGTGATTTTCAAATAAAAATTGCAAACTATGATCTGGATGACCCTTAAATTATTTACAAAGGAAACAATGTCCAAGAAAATACTTGAAGAGGAAATGTAAATGAATAATTGCCAATAACTAAAATTGCTCCACATAATATTTAGGATGTACAAACACAATCACATCTTCTATAGTGATGTACAATGTGGGGCAATCCATTGGCTAGCATTTCTAAAGCAAGAAATGAAATATAAACCCTACTTAAGGTAAAACAACCTCTTGTGGTACAATGACACTCATAATGGACACCTAAGGAATAACCCCATTATGAATTGTTTTAGTATGTGAGATTCAAGTCACAATGTATGTCTTACATGACAATAATGGAGTGATTAGTAACCTCATTAGGAGCTTCCAACTTTTTAGTGTATATTCATTGCACGAATTGACTTTTTAGGCCATCCATGTTAGAAAATACTATGACTGGTTTAGGTGAGCCAAATGAGCATGATCAATTCAGATTTGTTGGTCCTAACTCCCGAGGTAGTCTATAGACTATTTGGACCATGATGCACTAAACACTTCAAAAATTCATAGAAAATTCATACTTTCTCCAAAAAATATAATTTCAATTGTTCTCATTGTTTCTCACACTTCTCTTTGTGTGGGGAAAAAATTGAAAAATTTCAGCAATGGCATGGGTTTAAACTCTTCATTCTAGCCACAATGGGTTGTTTTACTTTACATGACGCTTAGTACACTAACAATGTTTAAGAGACCAAATTATTGGTATAGGACATTGGAAAATTATGCAATTTTTGAAGTTTTTAAATACTTTGTCTAGGTGGGTGATTAGTATTCCTCTCATATGCTTAGGTGGGTGATTATTTTTACAAAAGAATTCATGGTATTTTTATATTAGAGGCAAATCATGTAAAAAAAATATAAAATCTTTCTTAACCCCTTAGCGCCCCAACGACGAGATCCTATTTCTTCAAATTTAAAGATGTTCTTATTTGACTATTATAATCTTTTCAATAATATGATCAAAGGACCTTTCCCTTTCCTTGAACTCTGGGCTTGTCTCCACTACCAATCAATATGATCACTTTATGTGGATTTCTTGTTAGGTGATACTTTGATTGGAATGAGTTTATAAGGGTCTAAGTTCTAGTAAACACGCCTTGGGCGTTTAGGGATTAAATCTATTTTTCTATTGACAAGAAAAAAATTGTTCTTCAACTTTCTCTATGCCCACATACAAGCGAAATTGCTTAAGTGGTCAAAAATGGGTGATCATGTTGATACTTGGAGGTCCCTTAAGTTTAAGTTATGAGCTATTGTCCTTGGGCTTGCCATAAATCATTTTGTTAGGGCTTCCTTCACTAGGGGGAAAAAAAGGGAGCCCTCCCCCTAATAGGCAGGGAATGTTGGTATGCAAGCGTAGAGTAGGAAGTGGGAAGCGGGAATTGGGGAGCGTAGAGCCTAAAAATTTGAATTTCTGAATCTGTGGGAGGTAAAAGCTAAAAAAATGGATGAAAGTTGATGGAAAGGTGGATGGAAAAGTGGATGGAAAAGTGGATAACTGTTGATGAAAAAGTGGATGGAAAAGTGGATAACCGTTGATGAAAAAGTGGATGAAAAAAAATGAAAAAATGGATCAACTTTTAAAAAGAACTCATGATACTGGATGGGTTTAGGATTAGAAGAAAGAAATTAAAAGAAATGCTTGAAAGTGATTGGAAGATATGGCCTAAGGTCGTTGAAGAAAATTAATGAAAATGGCTTGGAAAAATGGATGAAATATTATTAAGAAAGAGAAGACTTCAGATGGATGAAAGTATGAGAAAGTGGATGAAAGAAATGAATGTCAATGGCAAGAGAACTTGAATGAAAAATGGGGAGAAATTGATGAAACCAAATGGAAGAAATTACAAAGAGATGGGATAGTTTTGGAATAAATTTTTTTTTAAACAAAAAATGGTTTAGGCCGTTACTGAAGATCCATTTCCGTGGAAGTAACTTCTTCTATGACCGTGGATTTGCTAGAGAGTTTTTGTCTTGCCAAACCTTTTTCAGAAGGCGAATAGGAATACATATAATTAGTAATAGATAATATATTTGTTTATAATGTAGAGATGGTAACTCAACTGATAAGAATTACACAAAAAGTTAGGATCCAACACACCAACTATTTTGTAAGCAACGCCGTTCAAATAATAAGTGGAATGCACACAATCACTGTAAAATAAGAGCGCTCCAATCCACAAATCAACTGCATCTGGTTATAATAAAAGGAGTCCTCAAAGAAGTTGAGCTAAAAGGTTGACATGGAACTACCCTTGCTATCAGAAGTATGTGAATTTGACTCTTCTGCAAGAGAATCTACAAATTGTAGAATGTGGGGATCTATCAAATGGGCCCGAGAAAATGGCCATGGGTTTATAGCGACAAAATCTTGGGAAAGAGCCTCAACATACACATAGAGCTTAAATGGTTTAGGTAGGCTTGGGAAAAATCAAGGATTTGCAAAAAAAGGAACTGTCTTTGAGACCTTCAAATCTTGGCCTTGCCTATACAATACAGAAAACCATACATTAGATGTTTAGAAAAACAAATGATGCATTTTGTTTAAATGTAAAAGTTCAATGGATGACTTACTTATTGAATCGTGATGTTTTGACGACATGCTGGATCACAAACTCCTTGTTGTCCAATTCCCCTAGAACTAGTATAGGAGGGTCGGTTGTGGTTGAGAAACCACAGCTGGTCGAGGAATTGGAGCGATGACGCCATCAAAGATGTCCTTATCCTCCTCAAATGCCAGAATATGGCGCCGTATAGCACGACATGCTTGAATGGTTGCACCTATGCAAATATAACATTGAACAAAGATGTTAAAACGGTGTTGGATTTTGTACAATTTGGATGAGGCAAAACGGATTAAGGGCATAACCAAACCTATCATTGCTGTGCAGTTGACTACCATGTTCTCCGGTGCAAAACATGCCTCCACAAACATCTGCATAAATTGTCTGGCCTTTTCACGAGGACTATGCTACGGTATGTTGCCATTCATGGTGATGTCCTCCTTGCTGCAAAAGTTCTATAAGATGTCATCCCTAGCAACGTTCACACCCACCGCGTCATGGGACAGAACAAATTGGAATGGAAAGCCTGCAAGCGTCTTTGGACCCAACTCCTTCACGAGAAGAGAGATGGCAAACCTCATAGTCTGTAGTAAAAAAATTGTGTGAGTGAAGAGAGATGATGCAAACTAAAACAAAAGCCTTTAAGTGAATACCATGAAAATTTACCGTCTTCGCAGGGTCGGCTGGTGTAGTCAGATGGAGATGATTCATGCCAAAGTATGTTTCAAAGATGCGAAAATTGTATTATCGGGAACATTTCAGAATGTGACTTTTGTGTGGAGGAGAGGGGTCTGGGTACATCAAAAGCAAGCTGCCATTATCATGGAGATATTCCTGAGCAAAGTTGAAGACATGAAATAGATAGTTGTCCCTGAATTCATTCCACTTCGGAATTGGGGCAGGTGGGCATGAAATGGTAGGAACATGGAGCCCTTCCGGCATATCCACAATCATCAAGTTCACTGCCTTCTCAATTCCACTGATTCCATTGAAGAAACGGGTCTTGTCATTCGAATGCTGCAAGGAGAAATAGGAATGAAAGGAAATTAAAATAGAATGTAAAAGCCAACAATTAAAGTGATGGTTTGTGGCTTTGTAATTTGCTACACAATTTAAATGCATTGTGCAATACTCATATACAAAGTATTCATGTAAGAGAGAGAAAGGCTAGAGAAATCACCCAACAAGCTTACCATTGCCAAGAATGATAGGACGACAGCGTAAGCTGGTGAACCAAGGTCAAGACTACCCAACGCCAAGTTCAAAACGCACTTGTTAATGTCAGGCACGGGATGCATAGTTTGATGGATAGGCGTCAATCCATGCACTAGGCGCTCCTATACGAGTGAAAACCCGGAGGAAGTAATGTTCCCATCATCTTCACATGTAGCTGGTTCGTGCAATGGAGTCTCATCCTTCTTGGTTCGACGCCTTTTCTTCTTCTCCTTCTTCTGGTCTTTCTCAGTTTGTAAGACCAGCTTCTTCTTCTTGCTCTGCTCGGACTTCCTTGTGGCCTCCTCCAATTTATCCACCTTCTTCTTGTCAGATAATTCCCGCCTCTTGATGGCCTTGGCATGGGCCTCGTGATCCAATCTAGTGAACTCATCAAACTTGGCATTTGCAACCATTGAATCCTTCAGTACCTAAAAAAGAGACTCCTCCTTGAATGGAGTAATGCCAAAGATACACTCAAGGTACCAAAGACATGCCTGTAGATGAGCACTGGTCCATTTTTGCAACTGTGTTGGAGAAAATATACAATCTTGGAAGGACCGGTCCAACCAGGTCATAAAAAACAGCGGTAAGTCGTCCTTCTAAATAGATTTTTTCCCGTACAACTCAAACTTGAAGTACCTATAGACAATGAGAGAGATGTTAGTGACAAAATAAAATATTGTACAAGGAAATTTGAACATATGAAAAAGTCTAGCGAGTGAAATAAGTCCCTTATTGTGACTTTTATTACAATCAATGACATCTTAAACAATAATGCTTGCGAGGTGAAGGAAACATAAAAAGATGCATAAAAAATGTAGAATTGACTCTCTCTCTCGGCACCGAGACAACATCTGATAGACAAAACCTTTGCAAAACAGTGAAGGAGAAATAATGCATATAAAATGTGGCTACCTAGTTGTATGACTTCGAAAACTCACGAACAAATTAAATTATGTCCAACATGAGCTCAATAATCATAGAAATGGAAGTGTGCTTCTTTGAGTTAGAATACCTGAAGGATTTCTGTAGCAAAAAAATAGAATTGTTTCAGGCGAGGAGTATGAAAAAGGCTTTCTCGGTACCGAGAAGACCACAGGAGGAAAATAGGTATGCATAATTTTGAGTTTTATGATTCAGTAAAAACATTCTTGACATATATATCTTGGAAGAAAGGCAAAAAAATTATGTATATACCTGTAAATCACTTGCTTTATTGTGAGGTTAGATCTTCTATAATCCTTAAAATAGTCCGACTTTTTGAAGGCATCGATGCCCTTGAACACCCCCGTGTAGGCATGATCCCACAGCTTCATCCGCCATGATTCAATATATTCCACTAGGGACCGAGGCTCGGCAGGGATGGTCATGTCAATAGGTATGTTATCAGACTGAGTGATGGACTCAAACATCTCCAGAGCTGCCTCCTCAATCTACATGTACCGTAGTGTAAACGGAAGTAGTATCTCAAGCCCGTTTAGATTGATAACTATTGAATACAATCCATATGACAACCATAACCTTCATATTGACCTTTTCACAACTGAAACATCAAATAAAGTGAAAAACTTCACCTTAAACGTTGGAGCTACGTTTGCAGTTGCAATGAGTTGCAATTTCTCTAGTGTTAATTCCGGAACAGCATAGAAGCTCCAGTGCCTTTTAATCTGCAAAAAAAAAGTGAAGATTAAGCTGGAAAAAAAATACAGAGTATGTTTTAATTCATGTCAACTAGATAATGTATGGCTTATACCTCCTTTAGCCAATCATCACCAAGTGCAGAATTTGCAAGCGCCATTATCTTGAAGAGCTTTTTGTAATTCTACTCTGTAAAGTCCTTGATAGAGGCTCTCATAGCCACCGCACCCCCCTCCTTGGTGATTTTGTCCGCTGGAGTATCTTCATGGTATTTCCATATACCAAAATCAGCCGCCGATGCAATCTCTTGCTAAAGATGATGAAAAAACAATTACAATATCAGTAAATACAAAGAAAAATATGATTTACAATGGACCAACATGGAGTGGAACAAAGTGAGCAAATTGAAAGAAGATTCTGAGATCATACCTTGAATATGAAGTTGGTGAATACCTCTAGGGCCATACTGTACCAAGTCTTCCAGGAACTCAACTGACAAGTTTTGACTTCTTCCATATTCAATAACTTATGGAATTTTTGATTTCCATAACACCATACTTTTGAACATGATATAGCGTGTGGACAAGATTTGTCTTCACATGTGAGTTCTCAATGTGCCTGTCATTGGTGATTACTATGTGAATTGATAATAGAGCAAATCAAAGTTTCAAGAACATACCACAAAGGAGTAATGATACACATCTACAGAAAAGAGCAATAGTAAAGAAATGCTTATTTATTAATATCGTGCATGGCCTGCATTGCCACCCCGATACGATGTCGTATGTCTAGGATAATGGAGTCCATGTTGATATGCCAGTCTCGCTCACTGCTATGAAGACACAAGATGTGATTCATTCATGCAATTCGTCTATGGTTTCCATCGCAAACAAAGAACTTGTAGTCAACAAGGTGCTTCAAGGCTGGAATGGACATTAGTTGGTCGTTGAAGTTGTCATTCACGGAGTTCCAAATTGCACCCCACTCTTTCTTCACGTCATCAGTGAAGCTCCTATGCTTTCCTTGCTTGTCCAAAATGGAGACGTAAAATACTCGCGGTCCCTCTTCATATCCCCGGATAAACCGGTTCTCAAGCAACGTCAAGTCCGAAGCCAATGTAGGATGAACCATTGGCATTGGCACCAACCTGTACAATGGAATTTTCATCTAGCAAAGGTCATTCATGGTGAGCTTCAAACTGTTAATAACGGAGACGGTGTCCAACGTTTGTGTCCTCCTGATGTCATCTTCAAGAAATTCTGGCTCTACTCCGGGAATGCTATCATCTTGCGAATCATCAGCATCTGAATCTGAGCCAATGACTGACTGATCTAGGCCTATCTCTGTAGTAGTGCCACTCGAAGTTGTATGCCTAGTTCGCCGATCATGTTCTTGAAGGTTGAAAATTGAAGTTAAAACATAGCAAGTTATAATCGTGGTTCCTTTCCAACGCAAGTACACACACAATTTTGGACTTAGATATTACTGGATATACATTCCAATATAGGGTGCATGATATAAAATCTCCTCATACAAGAAAGTTTATTTCAAACAGCACATTGACATGCCGTTGAAAGTAACCTATAAGAATCGTAGCAGAAAATGAGGATGTCATCATTGGATTGCAATCTAGAATCAACATCCTCATGATCGCAAGTGCAGTACTGAGTACTAGCATCAGATACAATAATAGTAGGTGCTAAATCGTTAGACCCACAAGAGGTGCAACAGGAGTCAAGAGAGGGAATGCATCCCTCCTTGACTTGTTCGTCCAATCCTAACTCAACATCAAGGATCACATTGAAGTGTACCGACTGCGGGAGCTTGGGATTATACACAGTAGGACCAATTGTGCCACCATTAGGAACTTTGATTTCAAGAACCACCTCTGCCGCTGCATTTAGACCCTCCATATGAACACCAACTCCGCCTAACTTCCCGTAAGGTTCCCGAACAAAAAACAATACGTTAGTCACCTGCACAGCAACCAAGTCACAATACCGAGAGAACACATGAACCAACCCCCCAAAACCTACCCCTATTCCAATACCCATAATTCAATAACAGCACCTTCATTGCACATAAGTTCTTCATTTGGAAAATGTAGAAAATAAAAACCAGCGATTATGTCATGTCATGCAAACACCCTCGTGCATGTCGACCCCAGTTTTTACCTGCTCTTTGTACCAAGACATCACCTTTGACTTGCGAGCCATGCAAAATCAAACCAACTAAGCTGACCACCTCTACCCTCACCCGACACCGAACTTTCACAAATAAAAAAAAGTTGAAACCCACCCGAGTGCGAAACCTCTTAATCAAAGCATGTTTCAACAAAACACGCAAAACCTGTGCATGTTGACCCCTTCTCTATTGCGATCTTAGTGCCGAGACGCCTCTCACAGACTGTGAGCCGTGCATACTAAGAACAACTTCATTGCCCAACCATGTTCCAGAACCCAACTTCCACAGCCAAAAAGAAAAGGACAAGGCCTTGCTCGACATTGCGGCCAGAACCTATGCATGTCGATCCCCTCACTTAGCTGCATCTCGGTACCAAGATGCCCATTCCAGATCGTGTCGCTTGTATAAATGAAACTAGACCCGGTGCACAACCTTGAAGCAAAAACAAACTTCCACAGAAAAATAAATTGGGCCCTTTTCCATTCCCAAAATATTTTGAAAAAATAAAAAAACGGACAAGGCCCCTATCTAAAGACAAAGATCAATCTGTGCATGGCGGACCCCTGCCCACTAGCATCTCAGTGCCAAGACGCTACTTCCAAGCCGCACTGCTTGCATATATGGAACCAGACCCGGTGTACAGCCTTGAAGCAAAAACAAACACTTATAGGAAAATAAAATGGGCCACTCCCCCATTCCCAATACATTTTGATAAAATAAAAAACAGACAAGGCCCCTGTCCGAAGACAAAGACCGACATGTGCATGGCAAGCCCCTACCCACTAGTATGTTGGTGCCGAGACGCCAATTCTAGACCATGCCGCTTGCATATATGGAACTAGACCCGGTGTACAGCCTTGAAGCAAAAATGAACTACCACAGAAAAATAAATTGGGCCCTCCTCCATTCCCAAAACATTTTGAAAAAATAAATAACAAACAAGGCCCATGTCCAAAGACAGAGACCGACATGTACATAGCAAGCCCCAGTGCTGTAGTGCACCTATATCTTGGTATTGAGACAGCCCTTACAAGCCTCGCTACTTGTATATATGGAACCAGACCCACGCCTAGCCTTGAAGCAAAATCAAACTTCCACAGAAACTAAAAATGGGCCCTCTCCCATTCCCAAAACATTTTGAAAAAATTAAAAACAAACAACACCCCTGTCCAAAGACAAGGACCAACCTGTGCATGGCAAGCCCCTGCCCTTCAGCATCTCGATGCCGAGATGGCCCTTTCAGGCTGTGCCGCTTGCATATACGGAACCAGACCCACGCCCAGCCTTGAAGCAAAATCAAACTTCTATAGAATCTAAAAATGGGCCTGTAGATAGATTTAGATCCTATTTGAAAATTTCTAAATTTATAATAAAGTTTGTTTCTAGGGAAGTCTTTTAAATAGGTTTACTTCTACAACGACAAAAGACAACTAATTAGGGAATAAAACACCTAAGAAATGTATACTTTCAACTAGCATCAAGTTAATTTTTCACAGTTTACACAACCATGCCATATTTAACTACTTTTGGACTTTTAAGGGAATTTCGGACTTTGTCGATCGTGAGATCTCCCGATGTCATAGATATCTAAAGTCTAAACTTGTTGTACATTTTTCAAACCACCTAGTCCAAAATCTATATCATTTCTAGATTCATAAAATCTATAGAAGTCAAAATCTACAATTGTCTTAGATGTCCCTTTACCAATTTTGGACTTTTCAAAGTCCAAAAGTAGTTAAATATGGCATAACCTAATTACTAAATTTATTTCACTCCCCTCTTAATAGCCACAAATGAAAAAAAATCTCCCAAATTGTTCGTTGATCTTCACTTTACGGCCAATGAGGTTCTTTTGCTCTTTACTCCAAATCGGAAAGCACTGGTACAGCCTTCAACCAAATTTTAATCTTCAACTGGGATTGCTCACTAACCAAGCTCAGCCAAGGCTCTTTAATTTTCAATTTTCATTGGTTACTAGGCAGTACAATCTTGTCTTCTACTTGGATATTCAACATAACTCCACCAAATTGCTACTTGTACTCTTTCCTCTCAATTGCTACAATAGAATCCAAAATTGTTCCCTCACATACAACATCACTCAACATGTCACAATAAAATCCCAATTGATAGGCTCATGACAAAGACTCACAGACCAACTTGGAATTACAACTTTTACTCTCAGTTTTCCATTCTTAATTATGTTCTCAAAATAACTTTAATTATGACCCTTTCAACTTTTCACACATCTCACTCTCACTTAACAATAGGCATGCATTCATAAACAAACCTAATTGGAAATTCCATAAAACAACATTCAAACTTTATACAAACTCCAAATTGTATAAATTAAAGACCCCATACATACCCGACTTGGAAAGAAACTGCAATTCACTTTAATGACATACATAACTTCCAAATTGAATGCAAAATTAAAACAACACAAGTTATGTTCCATCAAAATATCTCCCATTTAGACATACTCCCATTTCCATAAATCATTGTTAAACCAACTTGGATTCAGCCATACAACCATAGCCAAACACTAGCCACAAACAACAAACAACTCCCACTTGATTAATTCATACACATGCAATTAATTGCTAATACACTTTCATTTCATTATTCCAAATTGGTGACAACTCACCATTTATAGATTTAACGTTTGATACAAAGATTTATTATATTCTCAAAATATTTCTCCCACTAGGCGCAGACTTCTTCAACTAAACATATCTTTCATCTTTCCATGAGAATTCTCTTCAACATTATACTGCACATCCTCAATAACAGAATATGATTTCCTTAATATCAAAAATTAAACCTCCATTTTCTTCATACTTCTCATCACCCAAATTGTTTTATCTTCAAACTCTAGAATTCCACATTCATCTGCACACTTCTACAATTGCAACTTAACCACTTCAGATGCATATGCTGACATCCGTAGTACACCAATTAGAACACACTCTCACCAAGCAACCAACTTAGAAACACACACAAACCAACTTGGACCACTCGTCCTCTTGAACTACACACACACACAAACCAAATAGAAACATAAAATACGCAGCCAACTTGGACTGGGAATCGCACTGGACTCTCTCAAACAGTGGGTGCCTTCCAAATCAGGAAACACCTCCTTTAAACCCAAAATCGGACAGTTTCCTAACCAACTTGGACTTGTAACTTCAAAACATAGTCCAAACTACCAAATAGGAACCCCTCACCTAATTGTCACAACCAACTAGATAACCAGCCCAATTGGACTGATAACCCTAACACCTACCTTTCGTAACAAAACCAAGTCGGACTTGAGATTTATTGACATCCATCATTAGACAACCAACTTCAGCCCGATTGGTATTACGAACTATCCTAATTCCAAAATCAGAATTCCAAAAATGAACTTTCAAATTGACAATTACTTCACAAAATTACCAAATTGAATTACAAACATCAAAATCACTCAACAAAAGAAACAAGATACACACAAATGCACATCAAAAATCAAAATTTTTACTGTTGAATAGAATTTCTATAGGACCCTCCCCTATTTCCAAATGATTTTGAAAAAATTAAAAACAGACAAAGCCCCTGTCCGAAGACAAGGACCAACCTATGCATGGCGAACCGCAGCGCACCTGTATCTCGGTGCCGCGCCGCTCCTTCCAGGCCGCACCGCTTGCATATACAAAACCAGACTTGATGCCCAACTTTGACCCAAAATCCAACTTCTACAACGAAATAAAAAGCTTCCCTCTCACCTTGTCCAGAACTTCTCTACAAATCCAAAAACAGGCAAGGCCCTAGTCCTTCACAATGATCGCCCTATGAATGCCAAACCCCAGGCTAGGTGTATCTTGGTGCAGAAACGCCCAACACAGCCCACAAGGCTTACATATATGGAACCAGATCTCCGTCCAACGTTGACCAAAACCCCACTTCTACAAAGAACCAAAAAACTCCCCTCCCAAAGCGTCCAAAACAAATAAGGCTTGGTTCGTAGACAAGGCAAAAATTGTACATGTTGACCCCAACTCTGCCCTGACATTTCTATGGGCACACAATGCGTGCAAACCCAAATCCACCAAGGTGACCATCCCGACCCTGGAACAACCACTCCAACCCCGTAGAAAAAAGCAACTCCTTTAGCACCCGTCCAAAATTTTCTTAAACTGAAACAAACAAACTAGGCGTTGGGGCCAAGCTTCAAACAAGACTTGTGCCTTACAACCTAGGCGCTTACCTTCTGTTGGTGCCGAGACGCCACACCGACATGAGCAGCCATGGAATGCCAAATCTTGTCCTCGCAAAGAATAACACAACAGTGGTAGAAAACAACACACTTTCACGAAAGTTACGTTGTGTACCTCAACTTTGGCGCCCGATGCCATGAGATTTCTTGCAGCAACAATTGGTGCAGCGCCTACCGCCATATTCTTGTCCACGCTTGTAGCTTCCAGAAGCAAGCTTCTCTCAGGGCACAAAATTTGGTTGTTGTCCATGGAGACTTCTACCAGAAAAATGAACAACTTTTGTGCAATACAACAAAGGGTGGAAAACATGAGAGCGACTTGTGAGGTTGAAGGAGTTCTCAACAAATCCTAAGTGTCTTTGAAATAATTGGCGGTGCACTATTTGGCCCACTCGCCAAGCAATTAGTGTGCTAGTCGGCAGTTGGTGGAGATCAATTCAGCATTTAATTCGATAGACCGGCCTGCTTGAGCCTTCTGGTTGAGGCTCCCTTTAGGGCAGTCAGTGCGGTGATTTGGCCCTGGTTCCACCACCACCTCTAGTTTATGGTTCTACTTGGAAAATGTTCCGGCTACCGTAAATTGGTTCGGGAATTTGGCCCTGGTCAACTTCGACATTACTCTTCTTTTCAAGGGTTGGATTGGGATTACTTAATGTCATCGTGAGCATGGGCTTCAGTTTAGAAAGAATTTGAGGACTTTCTGTTCAACTGAAGCGTTAATACATAATAGTTTTGGTCTTCACTGTTTCAAGTTGTTATGAATCCATGTCATTCTCTATTGTTGTCTGCTCTAATTTCTTCAATACATATGTGGGAATTACTCTACCTAAAATGGTATTTTACAACAAAGATAAGGTATTTCAAATGAGTGTGTATTGTCGTACTGACTTATTCAATATTCTGACACAAATACAAGTTGATGATCAAATGGATTTAAGCGCTTTAAATTGAGTTTCAACCGTAATCCAATAACCAAGGAGATTCTCATTGACCCGCCGCCACCCCTTTATCTGAAAATATCCATATAAGGGAAGTCCATGATTACTTTGTTGTTCTGCTTTTGTTCCCGTACTTTTCTAAATGATTGTTTTAGTTCTGACGTATGTGTAGATACTTATAGTACGAATTTGTTCTCTGTTCATAATCTGACAGATGTAATTGGAACAACTTTAAAGCGACCTAGATTGTACTCATGAATGCTTTAACACGACTGTTAAAATTCATATTATTTTTCATACATTTGAACGGGTGACTACGTGTTTCAATCCCACTTGGTGGTACTATTTTAGTAATTTGGCTATCTCAACTTTAAGAGGAAGTGTTGTTTCTTAGAAGCATTTGGCATCCTAGTTTATTTTAAATGATTCTTGTTCTTCTTATATCATGGTCTTTGTCTTGAGGTTATCGTATGCTTCTGTTGAAATGTCTTCTTTCTTTTAAAGTATTTATAGTATAGACAGGTTCAGCTCCCGCATGCGCACTTGTTTGGTGGATTAGATGGCACATTTTTTGGGAATGGTTGTTGTGAATGCGAACAACAAAAGAGTTCCTATACTCTTTGATATGGAAGAAAATGGACTTCCTGTAGTGCTAGCTTCTTGTTTATGCCTTTGTTTTCAATTAAAAGAGGGTTCGGTCCATGTCGATGAAGAAGTCTATGATAGTGAGTTTAGCATCCTCAGTCACCTTGTCGGTCAAACCCCCTCAATTGATGGAGTTAATACCAGTTGGATGCTAAAACCAGGAAGATATAGAGCATACGGAGTGTCAGAATTAGGTAGATGGACATCTTTGGAAAATGCTACACCGTATCGGTCGTCATTATGTTCATTTCAAACCCCTCTCATTGCTCATGTAATAGTAGAACCACCGGAACACAACGTCATGATTCTTAGTGACGATTCCGACGTAGATTATCCAAAAAAGCCTCCCTCGGCTATCCATTCTAGTTCGGATCAATGTCCCCTCCCTCTTGGGTTTATTGATTAGCCTTGTGCTGAATAGAAGTTGGTCACATCTGTGATGGACGGCTTAAGGGGACTGCGTGCCTTAAAAGGATGTCAAAACGTATTGTAAAAATTAAATTATGACACAATTGACATTTGTAGAGTCATAGTGTTGCCTCCGTCTTTCAATGGCAATGTCATTTTTGAACTACCTTCTCTATAGAGCTTCGGTTCCACTTCTGAGGCAAAGCAAATGTTTAGCATGGATAAATGATACAGTGGACATGTGTGGTCCAAAACTGTGACAACCAATATCATTAATCCTATGGGATTAGTGTTTCACACGTCGGTTTGCTTAGGGCATTTGTGTTATACCAACCCTAATTGCAAGTTTCTGTCTCAAGTATAGCGAACAATGAAAGTAAACAAATTTGAATGGAAAGGGTTGGCATCAACACCGCTTGATGTTGGTCATAAACATCCTCCCGGGCCAACTCTTATCTACAAAATTTGCAAGGAAACTCCTTCTTGTATTGCTCGATGCGATGTGCGTATTTACTATATTGCAGGAAATCCAAAACTCACCCGGGCTTTCATTCATTTAGGAAGTCACGAGCATCCCGTGAAAGATGGCAAGCTCAGAGACATGAAGGAGAAAACACGGCCTCTCATTGAGGAACAATTGGAGAGAACACCATTAACGACTAATTCCTCCATTGTCATAGAAGCTACAAAGGAGCTTCTTAGAGGCTTACTTCTGTGCCCGGATGGAGAGGTTCCAAAGGCAATGGACTTCGAAGAGCTTGTCCTTGTTTTGGACAAATGCAAATATCTGAGCTCACCATCAATTCGGAACAAGATAACTTCATTTAAGTACTTGAGAAGATTTGGAGTGATAGATAGCATCACCAAATTGAGAAGATCTAATACTTGGGCACTTGTCCAAAAAAGCAAATTCCTAGGTCAGAGAATCGATGTGGATAAGATTTTTGTATTCAAATTGTCTAAAGTTGGACCAGATAGCGAAGTGGACTTGGTAAAGCACATGCAAAACAGAGGCGATCTTGGAGATGCTTGGATAATGTTTGACCATGTGAAACGTGTAAAAGGTTGGACAACCATAGCATACCATGTCTATGACTCTATGTACTGCCCTATCATGACTGTTGTTTGTTGCGACATGGAATCAGAAGATTGTGCAACATAAGTTCTGTTTTGGAAAAACTTGAACTTAGTCCTCTATAGGAATGATATTTTTGACACTCAATTCAATGGTTTCATGGCTGATAGTGCCCAAGAAAATTGAAATGCTATAAGGTTAGTTTATGGGTCCGGAGAAATTGGAGAACCAACGGCAAATCAAAAGAGGACGTGCCTTTTTCATTGGACCCAATCCATGGAGAAGCTCATAAAGGTTGAATTAGAAGGGACTTGCAAGATCAGCATTGTTTGCTTTGCAAGCAATACAAGAACGCTATCTCTTCAGAGCAATTTGAAATGCGATATCTTGCCATCAAATCTTGATTGTTGTCATCAGGTGCCACCACAGAGGAAGGAGTGCAGCGACTGGAGCTGTGGCTATCATTTTGGCATTTCAACTGTCACTAATGGGGCGGATTCATGCAGTTGGTAAGACGTTGTCCTTTGTCATTTCAAATTGTATTTTTTTCCTAGGTTTGTTGTATTATGTATACATGTTGTTTATTTTATTACTATAAGATAGAATGGTATATTTTCCTAAATGCATTTTTCCAGTCTATAGTGCAATAATAACATCTCCAGATAGTGCATGGAACAAAATGCCTCTTGATGCCTCTCGATACCAAGAGGATTTGAGGGGGGCATCGAAATATTTCTATTTTTATTATTGAGTGCCTCAATGTAAGCTGAAGCATATCTTTATTTTACGTTTTGTCGATGCAACTTCTTGGTGCAATTGTCCCTCGGTATCGAGAGAGGTCTGTTTGTAGGATCTTGGTTGAGCTCAATGGACTCAATGAACCTGATCTTGATATGCGTTTAAACCCCGTTTGGATGTACGTCAACGTTATATAAGCTTAGTTCCCAAACCCTTTTGAACTGCAATTTGCATTTTACATGCATCCTACTTACCTCGGATATCCCCTAATACTAAATTTAACCTTTTCCAATTTTTCTGCAAAATTTAACTGAATCCGAGTTGGCTAAAATGCCATCTTGTAACTTGGCGGAGATTGTTCACAATAAGTGGCTTCAGCAATCAGGAAATTGGGATAACAATTTATACATTGCCACAGTAGACGATTTTGAGAGGGCGTTTATGCAGATGGTGAAGTATTATCAATACTTGAAGGATAAACAATCTAGGACCATTCCAAGGAAAGAAGAACTACTATTACGAGTCACCCAGAGGTCGGCCAAGCAAACTGGTAATCCGAAGGCGCTAATTGAATCTATTTCAAGTATTACAAGGATAAAAGGATTTTTCAATAGAGAGCCCATCTAGAAGGTGAAGACATTTTCGGATCTTAGAAGAAGAAGGCAGACATGCCATTAGGATGTGAATACGATTTGCACAGACCAGACAAGGTGAACTATTCCCATCCCCGTGTACAAACCAGATCAAAAAGAGCTAGTACAAGTACCCCAATTTTGAACACAATTTCGGAAGACCATTATCCAATTGGAGATTTGGAAAATCAACTAGTGATTTCAAACGACAGCAACCTAGGACAGCATCACTATCCAAATTAGACGCACGTATTTTCTATTCAGGAAAGCATGTGCAATGAAACACAATGGTATATTGCATGCTTGCTTAAAACTTCAGCAAAAGCGTGCTTTACACTTCAGGCAATTACGAAAAAGAAGTACACTATGCAAATTGTTCAGAACAACAATGCATCAGTGGCCCCAACGTATACAGATATGATGGTGAATTATAGGAAGAACCGCAATGACCGTATGCAATTCTTCTTCTGCATTGACAATACTGAAAGGTGTGTAAAAGGGACGCGGAGGAAGTAGGTGTTATCAGTACTACCCGTTCCGGAGATTTGGCCGGTTAAAATGGGCACAAAACTCTCAAAGGCTAAGATTCTGTCTTTGAAATCGTCCGATTTTCAACTTCTACAACATGAAGTTTTTTCACCCAACAAACTCTTTGGAGGTGAAGTAGGAGTTGAATTGGTCCATGCTTATCCTATTCCTGAGTCTTTGCATGAGTATCCAACAATCCAAGCGAGTAAACTTGTTCGCAGGAATCCGAAGGCTCCAACAGTAAAGCACTAGCACAATTGTGCTTCAACTTTAACATTGAGTGTAAGAATTTAGAAGGTCACTATGGTTCCTTATTTGGGATTTGGATGCATACTATCATTGAAGTCTGGTTTGGAGCCTTGCAAGGAACTGTACCTATTAACAATTTCCTATTTTCCTAATTGCACTTGCCCAAATTTCAATGAGATGAAGTTGAAGTGCTTGGGAAAGCACTGAACTTGGGCAAATTGCAAGCACCTTTATTTCATCTTCACTGTCATTTGCAACCTACAGTGTACAACATATGGCTTCATTCATGCTGCGACTTTCAGTTTTAATGAAGTCAAGCATGTTCTTCTTAGCGGCATATTGAATCATTTGAAATGAAATGAAATCTTGTTGACATGTAGTAATGCCACTTCCCATGTTTACTATTTAATTTAATGAAAGTGTAGTGAAACTACAAGAGCCACTACTTTCACTTCATTACCCTATACAAGTTTATCAGATTTTTTGCTTTATATATAGTAATTGGTGCATGTTTTTTTCTCTATTCTTCCTTCAAATTTGCTTACAATTCAATGACCTAATCCACAAAAGCAAAAATCGTAGTATACTCTACAATATGGATCATGTAGCCTACTATACAAGCCCATTAGCGGAAAGCGCTTTAGACTTTCCCGCTTTCAGAATATTAGGCAGACCTGACATTGCATGTTAACCCTAATCCTTACATCCTAAACGCTACCACAGTCATAGGATACTCTCTACCATTGGTTATAGAAAATGCTAGCTGAAACTAAATGTATCAATAGGTCCATGGTCTATGCCCATTTCTTGGCCTAGACCCTAAACCCTTATTGCCAAATAGTTTTCTCTTTGAAATTTGCCGCGGCCATAGGACACCCTAAATATGTGGTCATAGGGTTTGATAAGAGGATCTTATAATTTTCAAAGGTGAAGGACTTCTTCTTAATCCTAAGCCCATTTCCTAAACCCCGAATCCAAACCCCATGCTTCATGTAGAATTCTGAAGTCATGTCATAAATAATTTCCTCCACTTTCAGGTGCTACTAAAATACCCCCATAAGAACTTTAAACCAACAAGTTCTTCATGTACTATCAACCATTTCTCCATGTACTTTCATCCATTTTCCATTTGCTTTCATCTACATTCATCTCCACTTTTTTTGACCCATGAATGTCATTTTTTTTTTATTCTTATCCCAATTTTAAAATCCCATTCTTAAAAAGTTTGAAACGTTCACCCAATTTTTTATGCACTTTCACCCAATGTTGGGATAAATTTCATCCATTTTTTTTCCAAATTTCATTTGATATCTCAAATTTTGTTCCTAAACCTACACTCCCCGCTTACCATTCTATGCTCCTCGCTCGATGCTCGCCACTCCACGCTCACATACTAGCATTGTTGCCTAATAGGCCAAGAATATTATGTACACCCATCCCTGGATTCCATCCCTACTTGCATACTAAAATTCCTCATAACTTTCATCTCATTAATTAAAATAGAATGATTCAAGGATTTTCTCTTGAAAAACAAATCCTTTAAACCAGTTTCAAATTTTTATTTATAAAAAAGTGATTCTTAAAGAAGTTTTTTGAGCTGCACATGCTGCTCTTCGAGTTAAAAAAACTACATATCATGCAATAAACTTTTAACCATGTAGTCGAAAGTTATGAAAAGTTTTGGGCCTTAAAAGCTACTCCTCGAGCATATGTGGTGTGAAGTTTTCAAAGGAAATGAAAAATGAAAAAAAGAAATGCATTTATAATAAGCTACCCAAAATCACTATGTTGCCAAAAAAATGTTGTTTGATCCTTTAGGGGGTAAGTCATTTGTACCTAAATAGGGCAAATTGACCCACTCATTCTTGTTGTGTTTTACCCTTAGGAAAAAAGTTGGAATTTTTCAATTTCCATCCATGATAAAAATTTGAAATTTTTTAATTCGTATTTGGAATCAAAGGCCCCAAATGAGGTAGATGAGGTAAAGAACTTCAACATTAACCATGGTACAAAATAGAGGTTGCATTTATCTTTGGCAAGGAGGGGGGATGAAGTGAAGGTGTCAATTTACTAGGCTAGAGAGGATTGACCCCCTTATTGCCCCATCCATCCAAGGATATATATTTAAAAAACTACCCCCTATTTTATTTCGCATCAATTTTGTATTTCTTCACCCCTCCTATCTAATTTGCAGCCTTTGATTGCACATATGAATTCAGAATTAGCAAATTTTATCATGAGTGAATTTTTTTTTAAATTTACTGTTTTCTCCTAGGATAAAACATGAGGCGTTAAGGGATCAATCCACAATGTTTGTTTGTAAGGTCCCCCTAGTTGTTTTCCTATCTTCCTCCCACTCAACAAGATGGGATGAATCAACCCCATCGCTCGTCCCCCAAGCATGGCTTTCTTTTGGGGGCGAAATTTCGCTAGATTGTTAGAAATCTGACCACTCTGAATGCGTCCCTTTGGAAACTAGCCTCTACAGTCAAGCCAACAAGTGGGACACAGGTCCCAAAAAAAAGCCTTGCGCCCAAGTCATTCTAAGGATGCATGTAAAAAAAGACCCCCTACTTTGTGCATGGTTAACTTATTGTCTACGCCTTCTGTACCTAATATAGGGCCTCTGATTACAAATATGAATTCAAATTTGTGTGACAAATAAAACATTTCAGCGTTTTCCCTTGGCAAGGGGGGTAGTTCGCCCTGGCCGTGAGTGAGTGAGTGAGTGAGTGAGTCCGTCCCCAACTGAAAGTGAAGCTTGAGTTTGGTCCCCGCGTCCAATAGGAAGTAACGCAGAAATCAAGATAAGATTCCCAACTGCCTCCCCAAGCCCCCAAAGGAACGGAGCCCCCAGATTGCCAATCACACTACTGTACACTGTAGTAAGTTACTGTAGTAAGTTACTGCCAATCAGCTCGTCTGCCAGTTCCGTCAGTCTGCAGAGAGAGCCCCTCGTGCATCCACTTCAGTCAGTCATTGGGGCTGACGGACTTGAGTGAACCCCTGCAAAAAAAGGAAAAAAAAGAAAAAATTAAAGAAAAAAAAGAAAGGGAAAAGAAAAAGAAGAAAAGAAGAAAGAAGAAAAGGGCAGGGCACTCCGTCCAAAAGGAAAAAAACACACAGGGGAGAGCCCCCGGCCCCCGCCCCCACGACCCTCGTGACTGGAGCCTTAAGCCGAGTGCACAGTGACGTGTCACCCCCGCGGACGAACGAAACCCAGTCCCGCCATTTTATTTATAGCACCTTTTTCCACGTGAGATTAAGCTAGCCAGGGTCCTCTGAGTGGACGGAGACTGTTGTTTTAAGGCAGGCAGACTGTTTTTATATTAGTAGGGAAAGGCCTGACTGGCTGGCTTGCGGGCCCCATCCGCGTCCCCCCGTTCTTTGAAAACCAAGTGTGCCTCCTGCACGGAGACATGGTTGCGTTGCGCACTTGGCATGTGGCCACGTCGATTTCCTCCCCCTTTTGGACCTCCCCCACCTGGCCAATTGCATTATTCCATATTTCCATACTATTTCACACTTGGTGCGGCCTGGCTGGCTGGCTGGGGCTGAGATGATGCAGGGGCTGGGAAACGCCGCGGCAAATCGGGGTGCAGAAGCGGCAGAGGGAGTGTGTGTGGCAAGCACACTCTCCGAGCCAGCATCCCCACCCGTGGGACAAAGCTTGCTTCAAGGCCGTCCATCTGGGGCCGGGGTGCCCCTCGCTCGTCCCCTCTAGGAAAACCCTGAATTTTTTTTAAATTTCATGCATGAATTCTTTTTGCAAATTCTGAATTCATCTTTGTAATCAGAGGCCCCAAATTAGCTTTACTGAATAGTGAAATTAGGTTGCCCCACACTAATTTTTCGATGCTCTACACTGTATAAATAATTATTGTTTCTTTACAAAGATTTACTACTTTTGAATTAAGTGTAGTTGTAATTGGGACCCATGAATCTCCATGTATACAAATGGAAATATCTATAGAAATATTTGTTGACTTTGATGGCTTGTAAAGTAATTTTCTTGAAGTAAAGCAACCTAGTTGTTAAGGCAACCTAATTTCACTATTTAGTGTAGGGGCACTACAGAAAATAGATTTTACACGTCACAAAATAGTTTTTTTTATTTTATATGCACCCCTTGGATGGACTTTGGTAGGGCCAGGGAAAACTGAACCCAGTTTTTCTAAGCACAGAGTCCAATTATTTTCTCTGTATTTCATTCCAAAATATCATTTTTTCAAGTTTTTTCACAGGTGTTTTTGCAGATGTTTTCAAATTGCAACCAAGTTTTTCCCCCAATTCCATCGGCTAACTTTGAACTAGCCAACGGTTCTTCCCGGACCTTGGAATTGACCCCCTCACTTGTCCCCGAGGAAAAATGCTGAAAGTTTTTATTGTCCACTCATGATAAAATTTGCAAATTTGGAGTTCATTTTTGCAATCAAATGTCCCAAATTAGATAGGAGGAGTGTTGTAGATAAATCAATCAAGCACAAAATAGGGGTCTTTTTTTCTAACATGCATCCCTAGAAAGAATTTGGGGAGCAAGCAAGAGAGGCAATTCACCCTGGCCCAAAGGAGGAGGAATTGGGCACTTGGTTAGAGGGTGGAGTGCGGCAGGGAAGATTGATTCTCCTTATCGCCCCATCCAAGAGTATATGTACAAAACTGCCCCCTATTTTGTACCACATAAATGTTGGATTTCTTCACCTCTCAAGCTAATTTGGGGCCTTTGATTACAAATGTGAATTCAGAATTTGCAAATTTGATTATAGATGGCAAATTAAAAAATTTAGTGTTTTCTCCAAGGAAAACAGAGAGGACAATAAGAGGTGTAATCTTTTCTGGTTGTGTGGTGTAGGGCTAAGTTAGTTTTTACTCCAGCCATGAGTGGACTAGTGGAGCTCAAAATGGTAACTTGCAACCAATCGCAAGGCACCTAGTGTGCAAAAGGGAAGAGAATCTTCATCACTTTGTTATGCCAATAAAGAGGAAGAAGAACTTCTGAAGTCAAAATAAACAATTCAACATGGTTGGAGGCACCTATTTCAACGGAAATACATATTTGTAGTATTAGCAATTGAAAATCATTAATTTCTATATAAAAAAAATTAGAAACTTTAGATAAGACATGTAATTACCATAATTTTTCAAAGAGGAAGCACCCTAGGTCATTGAAAGTGTCACATAGCCTAATCAAAAAGCTGAAATCTAGAGAATCAATAGTCAACTAATTGTAGTCAAGTATTTACACAATTTGATTGCACTTTGGAAACACTTTCAATAGAAGTCTACTTGTCAAGAATGGGTATGCAGATCCCCCAAAAAATTCACCTTAGTCTTGATAAGGAAGATTGGTGTGAAAAAAATAGATTGCTTAATATAGATCCCTCCCCAAAGTCCACATGACTTATAACTTATGCCAATGTTGTAGAAGAAAATGTACATGTGTAGAATTGCCCCCATTATTTCCTGTTCAGATTGGAGGGAGATACATGTAAAATCTCCCCCTCTCCCCCCCTGTTTTGTGTTTTTTTACCTTTGTATTTACTCTAGCTAATTTGGGGTCTCTAGTTCTAATAATCTAATTTGAGTTTTTCAAATTTTATCATTGAAGGTAGTAGCTACCATTTCTTCTAATATCAAACCTAGTAAATACATTCACATAGTAAGGTGGATACACCCAAAACTGCACCTTGCCTAAAACCGCCATCATCATCACTATGTGTACATTTCCAAAATCAATATGAACCTATGTAAAAGTAATGGTTCCAGATACCTCAATCAAGAAAATTTAGACTCTCCCTAACTTTTGCATATGGTATCCAATGTTGCTTTCTTTGGTGTGTTGGAACCTCCTTTCATTTGCCAACAAGAAAATTAATGAAAAAAATGACGGTTTAGGGGGGAAACACCTTATGAAGAATGATGTATTAACAAGTTTCTATCTTGAAGATCTAAATAGTCCTATTCTTATCCACAAGAAATCTAGTATCACGTCTACAAAACTTGCAGCTTATAGAATGGAATGGAAGGAGTTATCATGCATTATGCCAATTGTACAAATGCATGTGTATAGTAGAAGTACCTATTTCCAATAATTTAAGCATTCTAGCCTCTAGAATTATGAAAAATTCGTTGAGAAATTGAGCCCAATGCCTACAAATATAAGAATGAAGAAGGGAAAAAAAGAAAAGAAAAAAAGATTCTTCCTAAGAATGAATAATTTGTTCAATATATATGTAGATTTTTCATTCAGACCCATTCCAATCTCGTAAACTCACCAATTACGCTCAGCTTTGGCACTTCTCCCTAAGCAAGTAGGGAAGAGAGACAAGTGGACGATAAGGTACAAACAAAAGAATCGTTTTTTCAATGAGCAATGCATCCAACTGCTGTCCACAATAGGTCACTCTACAAAGCCATGACGGGAGGCTGTCCAAAATAGGTACTTCTCCCAAATAGGTACTTCTCCCTTATCAAGTCTTATTAGAGTTGGCGGAACATTTGTTGGCCATTGCAAAAGGCTGGGTAACATACCGTTGCTTGGGATGGATTGGGCGACAACTAATAACTCAGCAGAGACGAAGTCCGTCACAAATTCCTGGTGGCCATTATTTGGGTCGCTTCGCTCTCGCGCAAGCACGCTGGCTGGATCCACCGCACCGGCCATGTGACTGGGTCCTGAGTAGTAATAATAATAATACATAAAAAGAGACTCAACACATTGCTTCGGCTCAGCTCAACTTCGGTTCCCTTTGGCAACCAAATGGATGGATGAATGAATTGGGATTGAGTTTCGAGAGAGGCTTGCGACCAGCTATATTGATGGTATTATTTTTTATGAATTGGTACTAACTGAACGTCATGTGTTTCAACTATTGGCTGATTTATGGCGGAATTAATAGTCCAAGTGGCACTAATTGATGGCAGTCACACTATTTGGATTATAAAATAAAACAACTGGGGTATTACAAGCTGATACTCTGTGTATCATTGCATGGTGTTATTTCCCACAATTTCTTTTTTGGATTGTGCACTCTTATTAACTCTGGAAGGACGCAGGGGTCCCTGTGGAAATCATCATTATTTCTGAAACCGTGGGAATAATTGGTATTAAAAAAAATCAATATAAATCATTTGAAGTCAAAATATTGTAGAAGATCTCTACTTTTCAAAACTAATTCCAAGGATGAATAGTTGTATTTATGTCCTACACAAGAGAATGCCTTGTCATTCATCGGATACTAAACGTCCGCGGCGTCCTTCTGGGATTAACCACTAATGAACCCGAGGGGGGGGTGGGGAGGACTTTCAAAATCAGTCAAAACTGCCAAAGAACTTGAGCCTGGATTTGTTTGCTCGTTTTTTCTTGAGATTGGATAGAATATAACCGTAGGATCTTGTGGTTCACATTGAGAGTGAGCCCCTCAAAAAAAATTAAATTATTTGACCACACAATTTAATAAACATTTGAAGTTTTATTTGGATCAATGGAAAAAAAACCCAGGGCATTGCATTTTGAAGGAGCATGTCTTAGTCAAAATATTTTGAAATGATGACTTTATATGTACTTAGTGAAAGACAAGAGGATTGAGAATGCTCATCTAAAATTTCATAACATTCTTGTCATTTTTGCAATTTTGGGTAGAATTTGCAATGCATGGTGGTCACTGAAATGAGAGTAGTGTTTGTAAGAAAAACAATAATGGGCACACTTGCCTTCTCCCTGAGCTCCTTGGATCTGGTCTTTTTTGAAGTGGGCAACAATGACATTGGTTGGCTAACTTTTTAGTCCATGCCCAAACTCAATCCAAAAGCATGAGCTATGAACTACACCACACCATTCAAGTTAAGAAAATTCCACAAAGATCTACACCACTGGATTCATGATGTAGTACATCTTTAAGAAATATTTTACATTAAGAGAATTCAAAATTTGAGAGCGGGCTTCTCAAAAAACAAGGGCATCAACCAAAAAATGGTCACTTGGGTCATTGGGGATTAACCCCTATATTTTGTGTATCCACCAAACTTTGAAGTTAAATGAAATTTTATTAGAGTACTATTATGGGTATTTTAAAAATTGAATATCATTTAAAGTCTATTTTAAGCATCAAAAATCTAATTTTGAAAAATATACATTTATAATTTTGTATTGAAGATTTTATGCAAGGGTGTCCATTGCAAATTTTTGACTTTTTAGTGGAAAAACTTCTTGGAGATGAGCCTCAAATACATTGGGGGAAATTTATATTTGAATTTCATTTATAAAAAATTTAGAGTAGATTCTGTAAAGAAATGTTTTGATTACATGTATGCATGTTAGGTATTTTTATTTCATATTCTTTTATGAAGTCAATTTTTAATTTTCAAGTAAAAAGAATATTGAAAGACATCAAATCACTTTGAATTCACAATTATAAGTACACCGTCTCAATGAAACAATATACTCTCTCCATTCACAAGTGATAGTGATTGTTATGTTTGCTTTTTCTATGAATACATAACACATCTAATTTGAAATTGTATGGTCGTAATTTTGAAAAAAATTGATAAAAAGAACAAAACTTGGGCATAAGTTTAGGTTTGAACAAAATTCAAGTAGGAATCCAAGAAGCTCAAAAAAGCCTTTGGCATTTAGGGGTTAATATGATATATTTTTATATGACAAGAGTTTAAATAATGGGATTTATCTCACACTAACATACTTAGTGGAAATGTGGCCTTGGAGCACTAGGCTTCAATGTCAGAGTTTTGTGCTTAGAGCCCCATAAGCCTAGAAGACTATACATCTATGTTATAGGTGTCTATATTATAAAAACTTCCATGATTATAGATTACCTATATTAAAGATGTTTATATTGTGAGTACCTTCAACGGTTGTAGGATATCTACTTAAACATATAGTGAAGATTCATATGCTTGCCTTTCCATGCTTACATACAAGCATCTTTGGCTCCAAGACTAGTTAGTACCAAAATGAACTTAAAGAACTAAACTCTAGCATTGTCACTCAATGCTCCATAATTGTGTTTCCACCAATTAATTTTGATTTAGTCTATGTAGTTATTGTGTTAGTAGTTCGTATTGCACTCATATTGTCCAAAGTTTGTTGCGCCCTTTGTATTCAAATAGAAACCTTTTCATGCCGTTGCGCTAATTTTATACCTAATCCTTTTCAACTGCAGAAAGGGACAATGAAAATATTTTCACACATTTTTCTACAAGTGCAAATGGTTCTACCAATGTCAAAATGTTCTACTTGACCTTAAAGGCACCTATGCCATATTAAGGACATCAAGAAAGTGGCTGATTTTATTCAAGGAAAATGCAAAAAACTAAGTGACAACAAATCTTTGGCTCACAATGTCCCTTGCCATATTTACTTATTTCCAAAACAATTACAATTTATCATTGTGAGTACTTAATATTTTTGATGGTATGATAAAGGTCATTTTTGAGACCTCACTGCCTTTTACTGTGCTTTGGCACATGATGTGTTACTTTGGTCCATCGATGTTTGGTCTGTGGTTTGTGTTTGTCTATCTATTTGGTTCCTGCCAAGCTACTTGTGACTAGTAAGTTTAAATTTCTTCCATTTGCAATGAAATCTTATTTCATTTGTTTAAAAAATATATATTATTAAGTTGACCAAAAATGTAGAAGATCTAAGTTGTTATCTTTCAAAAATGTTATTTAATGTAAGGAGTAGAAATTGAAGCAAACAACTAGCCAACAAGGACCTTGTCTTATATCTTTGTCTCTATTATAATTAATAGACTAAGTCAAGGTAAGATGACTTAATAAATGAATTCGTTGAATCCCACAAGGAGTCTTGCAAGCTATTTATTTCTCTCCCGCTTTGTCATTCTTTCATTCATTGATTCTAATACCCACTAATGTCAACCTACTCAAACATTAGTATATTCATTATAAATCTAGCTTCTACCAAATAAATGCATAATCTCTTCCCCTTTTATTGATAAACAATACGAGGGATGCAATGGTCATTTTCACTCAAGCACCTACACTAGTTTATCTGCTAATAGTAAAGAGGGGATAATTATTAGTGTAACCAACAAAGTCAGTAACAATATTAACCCCTAAAATCCCAAGGCCTCTTTTCCATCAAAAACTACTCAAAACTACCATTTCTATTGCAAAGAGGAAAAAAAAAATTCAAAAATTGTTTTTTTTGCATATATAACAGTAGGATCTCGCATTAGAATGATATAAAAATGCATGGTAGAAATTTCAAAAACTTTGACCTTGAAGTTTGCAAGATATTTGCATTTGAAGTGAAGAAAACAAGTTTTTTGATACCTTGCTCAACTAGATTCTTTGCACTACTTATTTTGATTTCTAATTTTTTATGGTGAAGAATTGAGTTGAAAATCTAAGAAAAAAATTCAACAAAAAAATTCTTAATTTTCACTCATTAAAAAAATGTTAAGTAGAAGTACATTTAAGATTGAAGGAAAAACTATACTATCAAAAGCTCTGACTGAGATGGAACTGAAACACAATAACCCCAACGGTAAAAAAATTGTAGCAAGCAAACTTAACCGTGTCTAACAATTTTTTTTCTTAAATTATAAAAATTGCATTAAAAAATGGAACTTTGTAAGCTATGTTTTCAGGAAGATGCTTAGATTACCCGAAAAACAAGAGTGTCCATAACTTTCTCATCACTAGTCCAAATAGAATGAATCAAGGCTTAAGATATAGACAAACTTTTTTTTAAATTAAAAAAAAAAAATTAAAAAAAAATTAAAAAAAAATTAAAAAATTAAAAAAATTAAAAAATAAATAAAGATATATATATATAATCTTTGAAGAAGAAAATTAAATTTTAAATTTTAAATTTCTTGTGATTTTTTTTTTGGACTGCCCCTCGAGCTGCTTTTTTGGACTCGAGGTGGCATAACTTTTGCTACTGGGCACCAATCCATGGAGGGGGTATTTTCAGTCTTATTCAGTAAATTGAAAATTTCTTCCAAGATTTGAAGATATCTTGACACCATGATGCAGATTCTGAAATTCTCGTGGACCACAAAATTGGTTCGACTTACCACGGATGGATCGCCGTCATTGCTTGAAATTTTTTTTGTTACTGCTGCGGAGCAGAACTCGCGTCGTGTTTTGTGACGTTGCTGTTTTTTACTCCTGCTGGTAGGCGGACACAGGATTGGACCTCCCCCGCTTTTGTACAGTGGCTTTTTGTGATGGAGTACGGTCACCCCATGCCGGGTCGGGACTTGGCTCCATCTCCCTCTGTATAAGCAACTGATAGTCTCACCTCTCTCGCCCTGTGTGCCCGGTGGGGAGTCCACTGCGTTCCAATGGGTGTTCTAATGGGCGTTCTAATGGGCGTTACAATGGGGGGTGTGGAGAACGACGCTTAACCACTGGTCGGTCAAGCTTCAGCGACTTGGTTCCCAAAGCATAACTTACACCACCCATTGGATGGGAACAACTTTGCTCATGGTCAGCAAGGAAAATGAAGTGCGCCCAATTGCCGAGAGACCGCACGCACTATGAGTGTGATTTAGGTTATCACAGAATCATCCTTCTTTCATGGCCCATGCACCGATTGGCCACCAACCAATGGCCTCGAATCTTTTTTTCGACGACCATAGCTAATAACTATCTTCGAGAAGATCAATTGAAGTTAATATTCGTGCCCATTGAAGGGCTGGAGATTTAAATTTGGGAGAGGGTGAGGGTCCACACAAAATGTTTTTCAGTAAATATTTTGTGGAAAGACGGAATAGAATTGGGAATCGAACGCAAGTCCTTTCATATTTTTTGAAGCTTTGCAAGATTAGTTATGGATTTTTGAAGTTCGGGGTCACTAAAAAGCATCCACTTTCTTGAAATGTACACTATGTGTACATTGTTGGTGGAGCAAAGCTAATACATGAGCATAAATTGGGAGTGTAGAACATGTTTTGGTGGTTATAGGATACCTATGTTATAGGTGCATATAACATTATCTACAATGTATCTTATGTTATAAAGTACCTTCAATGGTTATAGGATACCTACTTACAGCTTCCTAGGGTATTTACGTTTTAAAGAATAACCTCTTAAACAAGGTCTAGGCTTACCAAACATATAAGCTCTACAACATTCTAAACTCCACACTCCACTCTCATATGTTAGCATTCCCCATTGCTGGTGCAATGAGAAAGAAAAAACATACCTCTACGTTAGAAGATGCTTTTTGAAACGTGAGCACTTTATAGACCTCCTACCTGACACCTTGACTAAATAAGGAGATTTGCACCCTCATTATCCCTCACCCACCAATTTTCCTAGAGATGTGAGTAAAATTTGCTTCCTATTTTGTGGTTCGTTAATTTTTATAATTTTCTTATTTCTATTAACTCATTTATGGTCTCACATTCCAAGTATAGATTTCAAACTTTCCAAATTCGATTATTGGTGGTAAATATGATTATTAATCATATTTGATGTTTTCTCCAAGGATGAAAAAACGTGCAATGGATGAAAACAATCCCTATATCTTTTGGTTTATTAAATTTTTTCTTTTGTTTACAAAAAAAATGGAGTAAACATCCAATCGTCTCAAGTAAGGAGGAATAAAAAAAGGGTTGGTCGAAGGGGAAAGACTGAAAAAACAAACTCACATGTATGGAGCATGTTCAGTTGGAAAAGAAAGAAGGAGAAATTAATTAATTAATTAATTAATTAATAATTTGGCTTCGGTGGATAGACATGCCATGTGCGTTGCGTTTCTTTTACACTGAATCAGATATCAACTCCAGCTAATATCTGGCCAAACCCATATTTGGCTCCTACATGGGTACAACTAAGGTGGGCATCCCCCCAACCGCCCCCCCTTTTTTTTATTTATTTTTATTTTGCTACTGTGCCAACGTATTACCTTTTATTATATTCGTCAAATTTTCGTATTTTCTTGTTGGCAAGTGAAAGGAGGTTCCAAGAACGCGACATTTGGATATCATATATAAAAGTCATAAAGAGTCAATTTTTTTTTGGTAGAGGTTCTAAAATTGTGGCATTGGTGGAATTCAATACTCTAATAAATTATTTTCAATATTCAAATAGATATTGAATTACATTAACTTATACAAATTTAAAAACAAGGTATCGTCCCTCCCAAGGTCATTCTAGGTATATATATAAAATAAAATAAAATAAAATATTTTGTGCTTGATTAATTTATCTTCTACACCCCCCTACATAACTTGGGACTAGGTGGCTTTCGCAACATGTTTTTTTTTTTGCAGCCTTGTCTTCTGGGTTAAGCAATAATTGTGACCAAGGTTAATTTGAGCCAAACCAATCAAATATTTGAATTTATTTGGTTATTAGTTGAAGTATTTCAATTTTTTCTTGCTTTTTTAATGTCATTTTTAATATATATATATATATATATATAAACTAATACCCATACAAATGAAATAAATATAAGTGGTTTTAAACTTTTTTTCAAGATTTCTTTTACTATGAATTTAAAATGGAAATTCAAAGTTCAGTTGTGATTTTTATATATTTTTACATCGTAGATTTATTTAAATCAATCTTGAAGGGTCATTTACAAAAATAAAAATAAGTAAAATTTGCAGTTGAAATATACTTGCATTCTTTGTAGAATATTTGCAAATTAATCATTTGTAATTTATGATCTATAATTTAAAGATGTTAAGAAAATAAATTATAAAATTATAAAATCAAATGAATGAATGTAAGGGGCCCTTATATGTAAGAGAAATGCTTAAGTTTATTCATCATCTCCAAAGTGGATGCTTGCTCAATTACAAATTAACCTTTGAAGTTCTTAAGCTTAGCTAGGTTAATATGATGTTAATTTTAAATGGATGAAAGTGAATTTCTTACCTAAGATGCACATATCTATAAGCTTCCCCTAAAAAATTAAAAATTAAAAGATATGTTTATTTCATTTAGGTGCCCAAGTCAAATATTATGGAGCTCGAAAGTTTGCGGGCAAGCAGTCAAGCAAGTAGTGAATTTTTTTCATCAATTTTAAATGTTTATATTTCACAATCTATGAAGCCTACTTAGATGATTTTTTTAATACATTCTTATAATATGATGTGTGGTTGAAAATGCAAAATAAACTTTTTTACTCAATGTACTAAAAATAGCAATTTCAAATCAATTTTAGAACTAGTAGCACTAATTCTAATGTGAAATCATGTTTTTTTAGTGTGGGGGGCATACTTGATGAAGAGATGGACAACCTTTTGTTGACATGTGGGATTCGTTTCTTCCAAAAAAAATTGAAATCATGCTCATGTAGTTGCTTATCTGTGGACATGCATGCTCCTAGTGCAAGTTGGTTTCAACTATGTTAGGCACCTCCATTATGTTTTAAAATTGACATGAAAGCAACATAATTACCTATCCAAAGGTCCGATTTTCCAAAGTTGAATAGTGCGTTCTTCTCCACAAAGTTGAATCAAACTATATTGACCTTATTGGTCAGGGCCCAAAATTTATTTTCTTCTAGCTTCACATTTTATAATCATGCAAACTACTCATTCAAATAGATTGAATTTTTTTCACAAATTCCTATAGTGTAGTACTAGTTTGTATGGTTGAAAGTTTGATTTTTAAAAATATTTCAATAATGCTCGATGAAATAGAAAGTGACAATTTTTGGATACATTTTGTGAAAAACATCCTTGTCCTTGAAAGGTTAAGGTAAAGATTTATTTTGTCAATTAATATACTTTAAAAACTAGTATTACAAAGTCTTGTCAATGGTACGTAAAGTTACAAAAATTAAATATAATGTTTAACTTCTTATAATTGAGTGATAATTTTGTTGTGCATTTTAACATTTTTTCTATTAGAATCTGGTTGTCTAATTTAAAATTGTGCCAATGCAAGTTTCAGTATTGCAAGCCTTTTGGTTTCCTAATAGGAGACATTTAGGAAATGACCCCATTACATTTTTTCCAATAAACTAGCAGTTGGCGCTTGCTATGTTATGCATCCATCATTAGAATTTTATTAGAATTTTTATGTATTAGATAAAATGCAGAACAAAAATTTCAATAAATCTTCAAATAAAAATTACTAAAATCTTTGTATAATTTTTTTTATAAGTAAGCATATATTGAAATGTACAATAGAAATTTATTGAATGATGAATGAAATATATGCAATCATGAATATTGTAAAAGATACACATTTATTGTAATGCATTCAAAAGTTGACTCAATTGTTATAAACAATGGCACCCCCAAAACTTAGAGAATTGAAAAGAAAAACTTATAAATTTCAAAAAGTTCATGAACAACTTAATTGTTGTGAAATCCAAAATCGCTTCAATTGAATAAATTTCTCAAATCATTTAGTAGTAGCAATAGAATTTTGAAATCATAAAAGCTGTAAAAGTGATATTACAAAGGTGATTGCAAACTACTACTCTATTTTTGTAATATAACATTGTGTGAAAATATTATTTTTATGTATGCATGATTGAAAATATTTTTACAAAATATTAAAATTAATTATTTCAAATACTTACTGAAATCATTATCATGCATTCTATTCAAATAATTATATCAAAATTTTACTAATATGTGATACAATGAATGCTTAGCATAGCAAGCATGAGCCCCTATTATTAATGGTAGCATTTGTGATATTACAGAGGGAATTATGATTTTAGTAGTATGATGAGATTGGGGCCATAATCAATGTTTTATGTCACATGACAGTAATCGAGTGATTAGTGACCTCATTAGGAACTTCTAGCTTTTCAATGTAAATTCATTATAGGAAGTAAATTTTTTAGTCCTTCCATATCAGAAAAATATTGTGATTGCTTTAGGTGAGTAAGATGAACATTATGATATAATTTTATTGGTTTTGGGTTACTCTAAAGACTCTTTTGGACCATAATGGGCAGAACATTTCAAAAATTCAGAGCAAATTTATACTTTGTCAAAAAAAAATTCAAAAGCTCCCTATTTCTCACATTTGTTTTTATATGGAAAAAAATAATTTTTTTATTAATAGTATGATGACAAACTCCAAAATAGACCTATATATAGTGGGCTATTTTACCTCATAGGTTTCATGGTCCAAGAGATCTTTCTATCAAAAATATTGTAATAAATAAAATTAATATATAAATCTCTCACGACTAAAATATTTGTTGATAAATTTTAATATATTTTCATATAATATCAAATTTTAATAAGTATGGCTAGTAGATATATGAAAATTTTAAAATATAATAGAATAGAGTGATATACTAAATCAAACATTTGTTCATTTTTTTGTTTTAATCTATCAATATTTTAGCTAAATTTTTAATAGGGAGATTTGTGTATTGAAGGTTTTGCATGATTTGGACCTAAGGCAAAAGATATTCATCATAGTTGTAGGAAAAGCATATGTCACACCTTTAATCAATTTCAAACTACAAGCCATACTTTTATATATATATTTTAGAACATTTAGAGTATACAGATTTCATTTTTAAATGCTTATTCTAGTAAGTTATTTAAAAAATTGTATTCCCTAATACTTAAAAAATGATCAAATAACTTTAAAATAATTTTATTATCTACAATAGTACATACATTTGTGACAAACCCACTATTGTGACAATTGCTCACATAAATTATTGTTAATTATTAGGAAAATAGTGAAGATCATCCCAAAATGTCCTACCAATTATAAAGCTTGTATGTAATGTTTTGAAACTTTTTTTCATTAGCATAACATCAATTTTAGTGCAAAAAGCTACAATTGTTTATAACTTTGTCTCTTAAACCACAATAATGGCATTAGAGAGTGGAGTCATGGAGAAATTGACCTCCATAAATCAAAAAAGTTGACAACAATTAAAAAACAATCAAACTAATGCACCCTAATAACTACTATATGAAAACTAAAGCAAGCACCAAATACAAACCAATATCATATACTGTGTTTAAAAGTGATAGGCATTGCTATAAATATCTTTCATTACAATGCACATAAGACTTATCATTTACATTTTATTGTAGTTATCAACTTACAGATGAATGATGATTGAGAAAATGTTGGCCATCCAACAAGTAGATGGACAATGAACAAAAGACCTTGACATCCATCCAATGACTGAACGGATGACAAATGAGAAAACCTTGACTTCCATCCAACAAGTGCATAAAGGATGTACAAGAATTTGACCACATCTATCCAATGAGTACACAATCGACAAACAAGAGTTCTACAACATCCATCCAATAATCAAACAACAACAAACAAAGGAATCTTGACATCCATCCAACGAGTGTCCACACAAAGAACAAAGGAACCTTGACATCCATCCAACGAGTGTCCACACAAAGAACAAGGGAACCTTGACATCCATCCAACGAGTGTCCACATAAAGAACAAGGGAACCTTGACATCCATCCAACGAGTGTCCACACAAAGAACAAGGGAACCCTGACATCCATTCAACGAGTGTCCACACAAAGAACAAGGGAACCCTGACATCCATCCATTGCACACATGGATGACAAATGAGAAAGCCCAACATCCATCCATCTATTGCACACATGGATGACAAACAAGGGACCTTCTCTCCCTCCCTTCATCATATGGATGACAAACAAAAAACCCTCCACATCCATCCATCCACCCATTGAACGGATGAAAAACAAGAGAACCCCACATCCATCCATCCATCTCAAAGTGAAAGAGTACCAGTCTCCGGATGTCGCCCCACCTACCAATACCAATCGAACCCAAGCATCCGAACAGCCACCGAGAAGAGGGAGCAAAAGGCCCCCCCCCCCGGCCCCCGGCCCCCCAAAAGCTGCGGTTAAAGGTAAAAGTAGCCAAGCGATAGACCCAGAGACCGAGAGTGAGTGAGTGAGTGAGTGAGTGAGAGTGAGAAAGTAAGTCCATGACTCCATGTGGAGCTCATCAGTCGGAGTTTGGGATCCAGTCCAGTTCCGTTCCGTCTCGGGAAGGGGGGAGAACCGAAGCCCATTTGGGAGCCGAACAAGACTGAGGAGCCGTGGCCGTGTGAAAGCCCCAAGAGCTGCTGCACTGCAGTTACTGTCAGTTGTTTTGAGCACAACCTGCTTGCTCTCTTCCCACCCACCTGCTCCCTCTCTCCCTCTCTCCCTCTCTCTCTTCTCCTCCCCGTCTTCGTTTTTCGCTTCCGTTGGTTGCCAAGCTTCCAATCCCCCCGCGTCCGCCATCGCCACGAATTCCGAGCTCCAAAGCGCAGGTCTGCAGCTCCACTCCCCTCTGGCCCCCATGGGGTGGGTCGATTCCAGCTTCCCGAATGAGGGATCCATCTCGCATTGGTGGGATTGACAGAATGTTGGCTTCGTGATGTGGGTGGTTGGGATGTCGTGGATGTGGGTGTGCTTGGGGGACTCTGTGTGACGGGTTGGGTTGATTTGGTGGCGTGATTTGCAATTGAGGTTGGGGTTGGGATTGGGATTGGGTTGGGTTGGTGGGATAGCGATTGGAATTGGAATTGGATGTGTGCTTGTGGAATTGGAGTCACGAGAAGCTATGAGGGAGGTGAGTTGGGGGATTCGGGATGCATTCGGGGGTTTGCGCGAGCTTGGGTGATGAGGGGATCCATGGTGCGCGATTTCAGTTAACAGGGGAATGATGAATCATGGCATAGGGGGATGGGATGTGAATTGAGGGATTGCTGTTATGGGTTAGCTTAATTGCGGCTCACTTCTGGATTGCGATGCGAGAAGAAGCACGGAGAGATAGAGAAAGAAAGAAAAAGGAGAAGAAGAAGAAGAAGAAGAAGAAGGAGAAGCGTAGAGAGAGACGGAGAGCGCGAGATTCGGAATGCGTAGGTTAGCGGGGATCTTTAGCGGGAATTGGGAAGAGGTGGGTCAGCTTGCTTGATGCGTGATTCACGTAATTCCAGGGTCATGGAAGCGCATGATTACCGTAAGTAATCGAGCGCGAGTAATCGAGCGCGAGTAATCGATCACGGAATCGTGACGCGTCGTTCGTGGAGTGAATTCTTTAGGCTTGTGTGGGTGGCCCCCGCGCCTCACTTCGACAGAGGTCGTCACTTTGCGTGAGGAACGTCGTGTCCTGCCTGGGCTTGGGTTGTTGATGGGGTCACGGCTGTTGCAGCTAAGTGAGTAGCGGCGTCCCAAAGCATGGCTTCGTTTCACCACCACTACGGCTGCAATTCAGCGTGCTAATTCGAGGGGTCACGGTTCTTCGGATTGCCAGCTTTGACGGCGGTTCGTTCGCCGAATTGAGCTCGCAGCTTACAGTAGTGTTGGGGCTGGTTGCTTTCCAGCGCCGACAGGGGAAGTGAGAGGCTTAGAAAGGGAAAAAGAAACAGAAAGAGAGAGAGACACAGAGACAGAGAGAGTGGCCAAGAAGGGTCGTCACGTATACGGCGTTCCATAAGACACGCACACACAGTCGTAGTTGTTACAATTCCGTTCTTAAAGAATCGCCACTGTAGTGGCGTCTGTAGTGGGGTAGCTCAATTGAGCTGATTGCAAGTAGCGGTACCGACAAATCAGCCGCGTCGCAAGCTTGCATGAGGATCGGAATCGGGGTTGCGGGGGTAACTTCTCGTAGGCTGGTGCGCGGAGTTAGTAGTGGTGGTGTGCTGTCGGTTTTCCTTGTGTGAGCCAGTGAGCGTGTCTGTACAGGAGTGACGGAGAAGATGCGTGCGGAAGTGAGTCAGCCGTGAAAGAAGAAGCAGAAGCATCCCCTCGGGAGCAAGCAAGAGTAGGCGGAGGGAGCTTGGGTGGAAGGGGAAGAGGCTCCATTGACGGTTCTCATTGTTGGCATTGTGTGTTGTACGACAGGCAAGACGACGACGACAACGACGACGACGAGACCAACCCGGCGTTCGTTTGGGACCCACCCTTTGCAGAAAGATCGCCACAATTCTCGCCCCCCAGCGTGCTCGCTCGCTCTCCAACACTGCTGCAGTGCTGCTGCTGCTGCTCTGTTGCTGAAACTGCTGCTCTGTTGCTGAAACTGCTGCTGCTGCGGTGCCCCCCACCCGACCTGGTGGAGCACTAACTTACTCCGACCTTCTCTTTTTCCTTATTCATCGCAGGAACACTCCAACCATGATCATGCCCAATTAGTGAGTCCACCACACACCACCACCATGTTCCGGCGAGGAGGCGACCCCTGATGAGTGCCCCCCTGTCTTATTTGCATCCCCGCTCACCTCCTCCTCTTCTTCTTCCTCTTCTTCTTAGTCTTCTTCTAAGTCTTAGTCTTCAGCTTGGTGTCGACTGTGGCTGGGGTGACGTTGTCTCCGAGGAGTGAAGCTCGGCGACGTTGTGAGTTAGTTGGACTGAAGTGAGGTGTGCGAGCCATGACCTTGACCGACAGCAGCAAGGAAGACCGGGAGCTAGAAGATTGGGTGGCGACGGATCAGGCCACCACGGATCAGAAGCAGAACGCGATGGATCTTGATTCCCAAATTGCAGGTCTCGCCGACAATGCGAACGGCACCACAGAGGAGGCGAATTTCGGAGCTTCTGGCGTCGAAGGTGAGCTTGCTCTCACTGCCCTTTGTGCGGAATTTCGGCAACTCCAAGAGTATTTTGGAAGTGGGGTGGGATCGCATCGCGAGCATCCGCTGAGCTTGGAGAAGCTTGCGCGCTTAGCTTAGCTTACTCTTCTCTTGCTGAGCTTTGCTCTTGTCGCGGCGACAGAGCTCCTGGGTCGCGCCGGGATGTCCGCCAATTGCCGTGCTCTAGCCGTCTCTTCTCTATCAACGTGGGTGTCTGCAAGCTTTCACACTCAACCCGTGACGCTCGTGACGCTGGGATCGCTTCGCTTTTGTTGAGCTGACCGTGGATTCTCTGCGGTCAAGTTTGTCGTCAACAGCTTTCTTTTTCTTAAAACTTCTTTGTGTTCGTGTTCATCATCGTCGTTGCCGTCGTCTTAAGCTTAAGCTTTTTGATTTGGGACAACGTGCGTTTCTCTGTCTCTGACTGAGATTGGTTGACCAGCTTAGTCGGTTCGTGTTCTCGTGGGATTCATCGTGTGCCATCCCGCAGCTTCGGGGAGCTCCACTTTCAGTTTCTCCGTCTTTTGCTCTTCCATAGTCTGTCTGTCTGTGTTTCCGCGATTGGAGTCTGTGTTAGCTTGGGAGGTGCTTCTGAGAATATGCGCAGCTCACAACAGTGGAGTCTCGCCAAGGATTGTTGGGTTTGACTCGGATGTGTCGGTCACGAGCTCGCAAGTTTCTGCAGTTGGGAGTGAGCACAATTCGGAGCTTATTGCCTGAAGTTTTGTTTTGAGGGACTCTGTTTTTGAGGCCACCAAGGATTTAGTGATTTAGGTAGGGTGAATGAGCTTCCTCTGTAACCGACGATTCCGTGCTCGTACAGGCAGAGTGCTCTGATCCTAGAAGCTTGGGAGCTCTTCGTCTTTTTCGAGCCTCTCCGGCTTCTCACTTTCTACTTTGAGATCTTGGAGTAGCTTGGTGCCCACTCTCTAGATAGAGGGAAGTACTAGTGAAGTGGTAGTTTAGTTTGAAACCACCAGTGAAGTGGTAGTTTAGCTCCATGAGTAGGCGTACTCACTTCTTCTTCTTCCCCAGCTCACTGTGGCACTTAGTCCTTTGGGTGTCCTCCCCCATACATACCCTGGTATGTACAGAAGAGGAACAGACTGGGGTCACTCTCAGTTTTGGGTTTGTGGGGTTTCGTTAGCTGCGTTATATGGGCATTGTGTACCTTGTGTGAGCTGGCTTCTCTGTACCTTGGCCTCATAACGAACTCGATCTTTGTAGCGTTTATGTTAGAGTAGACTTGGAAGCATTATGTTTCTACGTCTTTTACTGAGCTCAGCGGGGTAATGAGCAAGGGTTGCATGAACTTGTCCGAATTTGCAGCCGTAGCTACTTCTGTAGTTTCTGTGTCTATTAAACTTAGATGATAGTTCTATTTGGATGTGGAGGATCACTTATTTACAACGTTCTCCGACTAGATACAGCTCCGAACAATAGCTCTGTATTCCTGCATTGCGACGTATGGTATCGCGGGTTTGGGTTACTGCTGTAAGAAGCCAGTCTACTCACTAGCGCCTCCATTACTTAACTAACTAAGCTGTGTTAGCTACATGCATGTGTACTTCGTCCCCTCTCGTCTTACTCTGCATGCGTTTCCGACTAAGTCCTGTGGTTCTTACATAATCTGAGCTCAAGCTGACTGAGATAAGATTAATCCTTGTTCAAGCTGTGTGCTAATCCTCTCTTTTTCTGGTGCATGCAGGTATGGACATTGAGCAAGGTGACACGGAAAAGAAGAGCAGCGAGCGCAACACTGTCGCGCCGAAAGTAGAAATTGAGAGGAAGTGGGACCATACCACCGAAGATTGTAGTCACAAGCCGGAGGTCAGCAGTTCTAGAGGAGGAGCTGCGAACAACATCACCAATCCTGAATCTCCCTTGGACGAGAGCTCTCCAGTCTCTCGTCTCCGCAGGAGCGACTCGTCCCGCCCTGGCCTTCGCAAGCTCAACACGACCAAGACGCGGTCGAACTCTCTCACGAATTCTCAGCGGAAGTTCCAAGACGGCGCCACTCCGGAGTCCAAAGGCTCCAGGAAGCGAGGCGAGGATGGCGAGGAATTATTGAGGCAGACTTCAAGCTCGGAGGACCTCGAAGGGGACGGTGATGAAGTTGACGGCGCAGGCTACCGCTGCGGCATTTGCAAGCAGGATTTCGCGAGTGCTAAGCTCTTGAGCTTGCATAAGAAGCATCACCCGCAGTATACTCTGCGTCGCAACCCCAAGCGCAGCCGGAAGCTGATCGACCAAGAGTACACTGTTGAAGGAGGAGTGGCGACTACTCCCGTGCAAGCTGCTGCAGCCGGCCCCACGACAAAGAAGACGAGCTCGATGTCCGAGGAGTTTCCGAAGCGGTGCACCGAGTGTGAGAAAGAGTTTCCTTCGTGGAAAGCCTTGTTTGGACACATGAGGTGTCACCCGGAGCGTGAGTGGCGAGGGATTCAGCCGCCTGCTGAGAAGAGCAATAATCCTCAAGGGAGCGGCCCACATGCAAGTGGTGGCAATCTGAGGCGGAAGAAGCAACAAACGCCGCAGCTGCCTCCACTACCTGTTCCATCTGTTACTGAGGACAACGAGAAGTCTGTGTCCTTGGATTCTAGACGAGCTGGCAAAGCCTCAGACAATGAGAGTGACACTGAGAGTATGGAAGCTCCGTATATGTCGAGTGGCGACCGGTCGCATGCGGTCATAGGGTGGATGAAGAGGTCCAAGAGGTCGAGGCAGACGCACCGCTCGCTGGATGCTGTCAACAGCGCCAAGACGGAATCGAACGATATGATCGAGGCGCTCATGCTCCTGCAGTCGGCCGACAAGGAGAAGCTCACGCTTGTGCTCACGCCAGAGTCGCATCATGGGAGAAACTCCAGGAGTAAGTCCAGGACGCCGGAGTCTGGACTGGAAGCGGAGGCGGATGAGCTTCCACAACGGGACCGGAAAGTGAAAATGGAAGCTGAAGTTGCTAGTCCTTGCGGTGACACTGAAGATGGTGGTGAGGATTTTGACGCAGGTGCGACTTCACTTTGAGCTCTTGAATTTCTCATTCGTGTTAAGAGATCTCTTATCTCGGTTTTAATTCTGATGCAGAAGCCTTTCTCGTGAATCTGCTCGGTTTGGCTGATACCGCCCATATGACATTCCATAATTGTGACTTAGAAGGATGTTGTTTGCATCTTGGAGTATGAACGCTGATTGATGAGCTTGATCTAGAGCAATGTGCATGCTGATATGATTTTGAAGAAGGATGTTGGTAAAGTATTGGAATTGAGAACTGTATGATGAGCATGATCTAGAGAACTCATGTATTGGCCGTTTTCTTACTGCAGGGGATCTGGGCACGAGTGCGAGGTCGAAGTACGAATGTGCGACGTGCAAGCGGCAGTTCAAGTCGCATCAAGCGCTGGGTGGTCACCGGGCGAGTCACAAGAAGGTGAAGGGGTGCTTCGCTCGGACCAACGTGAACGAAGGTGGAGCGCTTGAGCAGAGTCAGGAATCCACGGAAGCAGAAGACGAGGAGATGAACCTGAAGTCGGAGGAGCAGCTCCTTCCCAACGAGCTTGCAGAAACCTCCCACACCAGCGTTGAGGAAGACACCAAGCCTTGCAACTACTTGACCACCGCCAAGGACGACAACGAGGAGATGCTGAACCGCAAGGCCAAAGCCCATGAGTGCACCATCTGTCACCGCGTGTTTACCTCCGGCCAAGCTTTGGGAGGCCACAAGAGGTGTCATTGGGGTGGCGGAAGTGGCACTCCCGAGGTGACGAGTGCCAGCAAGCCTGTGCAGACTGGGCAACAGAGCAGGCCGCTGAAGGAGGGCGTGCAGCTGGATTTGAATTTGCCTGCGCCTGAGTATCTGGAGGAGGAGGAGATGGCCCAACAACAGGACTTGGAGGCGGCAGGGATGTCGAATCAGTACTTGCCTGGACCAGGCTTGAGCTTCTTCAGCATTATAAACAACTCTTCGTCTCGGAATTCGTACGGGGAGTCCCCTGTGGAGCAAGGACCAGCTGTGTGCGAGTCTGAGCCCATTTCAAGTACTCAGGTGGAGTCCAGCATCAACCAATTCTCCAACTTTGAACGGGCGTATCATGCTGGGCCTCTGGACTCGTTAACTATCCACCCGAAGCCTCATGTGGCCAGCATGGCGTTGGTGCCTGGGCTTACTCCGACCTCAGCCTGACCACGCCGGCAGGCCCTTTTGTTTCTTCTTCTTCTTCTTCTTCCTCTTAAAACTTTGAATGTGGAATCATTCAATCGAAGCTTCCGCAGTTTGAAGCGGCTCAGCAATGGAAGAAAGTTTTGCAAGCGGATCGTGCGGTATGGCGGAAGTGCCTTCACTGATTTCCTTCCCCCCTGTCGAATTTGTTGTTTCTTTTAGCCTTCATTGTACACAGCGACCAGCCCTATAACACTGAGTGCTCTCCCAAAATACAGGTTTGTAAAATCAAAAAACTCGATCATACAGAAGTTAGCCACACCACCGGACGGGCTGCATTCAAGCTCATAGACGAAATAGAATTTATTCTCAGGGGCCCCAAGGATAAACAGTTTCGTTGTTGAAATGAGCATCATCATACAACTTATATGCCACTTCCAGTCACACTTGTGCTTAGTTCGCACTGGGCCTTGCTTCGTCGAAGCCACAGCCCTGCAGCACACATCCTACTGGCTTGTGCTTTTTTTTTTCTTTTTTCTTTCCTTTTTTGGTTTACATGTGTATAAACAATTTTTTAGAGGCACGTTTCCATGTCGACTCTTTTTTTCTTGGACTCTCAATCTCACCCCCGCCCCTGCGCATGTGACCGGTCAAATTCTCTTTGCAAAGCTGTTTTGTGACCCCAAAACGGTGCTCCATAAGTCAGCATTTCCACTGTGGAGAATACTTTTAATGTACTCTATTGCACGAAAACTAAACTCTGGACCCAGATGAGGAACTTGAGATGTGTCTGTATGTATCTTCTTCTTTTAAAACTGTGGTGATGGTGGCTCTCTATCAACAGGAACCGGCAGTCAGTGGCAAGCAAAGTAGCTCTGAAATCCTGAGCTCAACCCTCAGGTGAGCTCTGAGTCCACTTCTGCGGCCATGGCAATTTGTCTGCTTTGACCTTGAATCTCAAAACCCCTTCCTTCTGCTTTGTCCTTGCAGACTTTGTGACCCAAGCCATGGTGCGCCTAAGACTTGGCCACGTGGAGCATGCTTTTATAGTGTACTCAATCGCAGCCCTATTTTCTTTTTAAATTTGTTTTTCTCCTACTCCCGTTCTCAACCCAAAACTCTCATGGGTCATCAGTCCGTCTCTCTCTCTTTTCTTGTTTTAGATTAAACTAAAATGGTGAAGGGGGCTCACTGTAGACATCTGTAACAGTGGCAAAGGTAGCTCAACCCTATATATATATATATATATGAGAGCTTGCTTTGCTCACCTAGGTGACGGGCGATCAGTTCTGTGGCTATGGAGTTTGCCAGCTTTGACTTGCCCTCCTTTATTATTTAATTATACTCGCTTTCTTTTTGCACCCACCACATGACATGATATCAACCCGCGTCGTCGCTGAAGTGCATGTTTTTTTTTCTTCTTTCCCCCTCTCGCGTTTTTAATATTGGTTTTCTGGATCGGTGTCATGATTGGCAAAGGGGAGGGGACTAGGGGAGGGAGTGGTTGCACTACTGACTGACTGACTGACTCCCCCATTGACTGAGTGTGTTCACGAGAACATTATGTTGTTCATGCTTGCAGTGTGCCATGGCCCCAATTGATATGGTGTGTGGTGAGTGTGTTGGGGACAGGAGGGTGGGGTGGGGTGGGGTGGGGTGGGGTGGGGTGGGGTGGGGTGGGGTGGGGTGGGGTGGGGGTCACAATAGCCATCTGCGCGCACTTATTATCTGTTTGTTTGTTTGTTGCATCTCCACCCGGGAGGCTCGATCACGTCGCACATGACCGGTGAATGTGAGCTTTCGTGGTCGTGGTCGCTCTTTTTTTTCTTGTTCTTTTTTTTTCTTTTTTTCTTTTTTTTTTCCTCTCTCTCTTGCAGCTCCGTGCCTGCCATCAATCATTCCAATCAAACATACTTACTGGGGCGGCTGAGTATTTGACCCAGCTGGGTTTTTTCCCACCTTCGGCGCAAGTTCAGGAGGAGGCCACGTAATAATAATAAAGCACAAGTTGGATGGGTACTCATTTCGGCCTGGCTGGGGTTTAATTGAATGCCTGATATCACACATACATATGGAGAGTTTTTTGCAGTCATAATTGAAATTTAAAAAAAAAATTGGATTGATTGATTGTTTTATCTATCCTTTCTTTGGATGGACTGGGTTGGGTTGGGTTGGGTTGGGTTGAGTTGGGTTGAGTTGGGTTGGGCAGTCAGTGCAGCACGCATTCATTTGTCCAAACAGGGTACGGTGATAGGTGATGCTGGCCCACGAAAAAGCTGACTGACACGCAACTGCTATGGTATGTTTGTTTTTTCTTTTTCTTTTCCTTCTTTTTTTTTTGTGTTTTGTGCGCATGCATAAAGGGCTTGCATGAGTCTTTCTAGTCTTCTACTAGAGAGTAGAGAGATGGTGGAGTCACAGTTGTGCCATTGGACGAGCTCTAGACAACAGTACATTGCAAACTTTTTCTTTTTTTTTTCTTTTTTTTTTCTTTTTTTTTCTTTGATAGAGTGGGTAGCAAACCGACTAATAAATTTGTTGTGTTTTAATGTGAAGGAGAGCTTCGTGCTCTCCCGCCCAGCCGCCTCGGCTTTCACAGCAAACCGACTAATGAGTGGTGAGTCTAACCTCATGCTATAACTTTTAGGGTTTCCTTTTTTTTACCAAGATTTCTAATCCTAAATTTTTTAATTTTTTTTTTTTAAGAAAAAACACGCGGATGTGGACACATTGCTGTGGTAAGGTAGGAGGCTCTGAAAGCGAGCATCTAAGGGCTGGTCTGCCTTTTTCACGTGGGTTCTTGTATGGGATTATTTTTAGCTCATTTTTCAGACAAAGAAAAATAGATTGTGATTGTAACACAAGTCGTTTCGTATTTTTCGAAGCATTTTTGAATTACTTATGAATTTTCAAACGTAATGAGTCATAGGTCCCTATTTATGATCCTAGGTCTTCCATAAACCGTTCAGATGCAGTTTCAAAAGAGAAATGGGAAAACAAAGAGAATGATTGGCTCTTGCAATAAATAATATTTCTTTTACTGATCCATTCAATGACTACAGAAGATCCATTTAAAGACCACTTTATGTCCATTTCAGGCGAGTCTACATGAGCAGTTCTAAATGCCCGCTCGCTTTCAGAGCCTCCTACCTTATGTTTTTTTCTTTGTTTTTTTTTGTGTGTGTGCGTACATAAAAGGTTACATGTCTTTCTAGTCTTCTACTCGAGAGTAGTGACAATGGAGTCACAATTGTGCCATTGGACGAGCTCTAGACAACAATACACTGCAAATTTTCTTTCTTTCTTTCTTTGATAGAGTAGGCAACAATCCAATTGATGAGTGGCGAGTCTGATTTCATGTTGTAAATTTTTGGATTTCCTTTTTATTAGGATTTCTTATTCCTTTTTTTCTTTTTTGTAAACAGGGGTATGGTGATAGATAACGCTAGCCCACGAAATGTTGATTGATAAAACTGCTATGATATGTTTTTTTCTTTCTTTTTTTGTTTGTGTGTATGAAGGGTTGCATATTAAGTCTTTCTAGTCTTCTACTAGATAGTAAGAGACAATGGAGTCAGAGTTGTGCCATCAGACAAATTGTAGACAAAAATATATTGCAAACCTTCTTTTTTCTCTCTTTAATAGAGTAAGCAACATACCAACTGATGAGTGGCAAGTCCAACCTCTTGCTATAACTTTTTGGATTTCTTTTTTTACTAGGATTTTTGTTTTCCTTTTTTTTGTAAACGAGGGTTACGGCGATAGGTAATGCTAGCCCACAAAAAGCTGACTAACATAACTGCTATGGTATGTTTTCCTCCTTCCATTTTTTTGTGTGTATGTGCATAGAGGGCAACATGTCTTTGTAGTCTTCTACTAAAGAGTTGAGACAGTAGAATCATAGTTGTGCCATTGGACAAGCTGTAGACAACATATTGCAAATTTTTTTCTTCTTCTTTTCTTTGATGGAGTGGGCAACAGAGTGGCAAGTTTGATTTCATGCTGTAAATTTTTGGATTTCTTTTTTTATCAAGATTTTTTATCTTTTTTTTTCTGCCCCAAGACTCCCCTAGCTCAATTTTTCTTTTCTCTCACTTAATTCTTACTCATGAGCCATGATGCCCATGTACGTGAAAGATGGGCTTTCTTCAGTTCTTAGTGGTCCCATCTCACCTAGTAATAAACAAATAGAGTTTGCTTCCTCATTGATTTGACAAATTGCTGTAAATTTTTGGACTTCTTTCTTTACCAAGATTTCTTTTCTTTTTTCCTTTTCTTTTTTTCTACCCCCTATCCTTTTTAGCTTAGACTTTCCTTTTTCTCACTTAATTGTCACTCATGAGCCATGATGCCCATGTACGTGAGAGATGGGCTTTCTTCTAGTTCCCAGAGGTCCCATCTCACCTAGTAGTAGACAAATAGAATTTGCTTCTTCATTGATTTGACAGATTACTGAAACAAAAATGCTCATGCATATCTCAGTCCAAGATAGCTAAGCCATAGTATATGTGAAGGTCTGATTTGGCACCTGAGTCCTCAAATTGAATTTTCATGTTAGATTCTCAGGGGGGCCATGTCACCTTAGACCATTCACAAGATGGCATGTGACACTTTTCTATAAAAAATGACTTAAAACTCTACCGAATTCGACCTTTGTGTAAAGTAATATTTTATTTGTTGTTGGAGCAGTTCATTTCCGATGACCGCACTTACCCCTAGGGGAGGGGGTCTCAATGTCAAACTCAATACACTAATGATGGTAAATAGTGTTGGCAACACTAATTACGAAGCACGACACTAAATGTCAACAATCATGTTAATGTTACCAACACTAAATGTCAACACAGACACTATTTTTTACAAGTTTACATTTAGTGTTACCTATCATTTCATCAAATTGCAATGAAAAAAAATATAAACCTAAACATATACATGCCTATCCAAATGAATACTTTATTAAATAGATAATGTTAACTCTAAATGTCAACTAATTGAAGTTTACAATGGGCGGGATAAAAGTGTAGGTAACGCTATTTACAACATAACACTAAATACCATCTTTGGTATATTGTACAGGGCAGTACTCAGTTTTAAGAAAAAATTATTTCCTTTCTTTTTGTGCAAGTAAATTATTGGTCAATGGAAGAGTTCAACCAACAACAACAAAAACAACGACAACAAAGTTGTGTTGCTAGTGAAGCTCGAACTGCTTCAGCTTGGTCTGTTACCAAACAGGAATTCAAACCTCCCCACCGCTGGAACTCAACAAGGCAGGAGAGTAAATTTGCAATTTGAGTTTGGTGTAACTTAGAATGGACGAAGCCAAGCCCAAGTCATGGCAGTTACGTCAACTTTGCCTGAGTGTAAGGTAGGGGGCTGTAAAAGCAACCTGTCTCTAAAAGCGATCTGGTAGATTTTGCCTCTAACATGTACCAGAAGTGTACATTTCAGGAGGGGGTTGCTTTTAGAAACCACTGTTTTTCAACTTCAAAAATTCATAACTAATTCCATGAAGGTCCAAAAAATATGAAACCACTTGGGTTAGATGCTAATTCCATTTTTCTTACCATGAAAATTTAGTGAAAATTGTTTTAAGGAGTTTAGCTTCCCCAAAATGCAAATCAGCTGGTAAAGGATCTCTTTTACAGCCCCCTACCTTACCCTCGGCAGAAAAAGTTTGGCCGAATTTGGATGTTAATATGGCAAACATGTGTTGACACTACAGTACCCATTAATTCCAATAAACAAATATCTACTTTTTGAAAATTGGACACTGTCACGACAACTTTAAAAACCTTTGTGAAGAAATTCTAAAACTTTTTGGAAATGCCTATTGAAGGAAAGATGTGCATGTAAATGTTTCCTACATATTGCCACAATTAAATTTTAAAATTTCATCATCAACGATTTTCAATCAATTATCGTATAAAATTATGAATTTTAAATGAAATAATTCACCAAAAATACAATTTTACTTTTCTGAAACCCAAATTTGGTATGCTTGATTGGAAGTGTGTAAGAATTGAATGTTGATCATGCAAGACAAAAAATGTAAATCATATTATATATTGTTCAAAGTTCTTTTGAATGGTAGAATGGAGTGGACGATTGAGAGTTGCCGGGTACTATACTACAACCAGTACTAAAGTAGGTACACCCAAAATTGCCACATTTTGCTACTAAGCCTAGTTATTATTATTAAACTAGTCAAATTTTTGTATGTTCTTGTAGGCAAGTGAAAGGAGGTTCCAATGCACTAGAGAACATGGCATTTGGATATTGTATGCAAAACTTATTAAAGAACAACGTTTGGTTCTAAAAGCGTTTCTTCCACATAGGTTACATAACTGATTTGGGAGATGTACACATAGTGTAGATGGCGGTTTAAGGTCAGTGGCACATTTGGGTGTACCTACCTTATACCACAAAAACAACAAGCCACGGTCTTTAAATTTGAGAAAAGAAACAAAAACTGAAAGAAAGCTATGGAACATTTGCGTAGAAAGAAAACATTTACGTTACCACCACCCCTATTAAGTTAGTCAGAGTGGAGTTCAAACTGTTGACTTGGATTGTCAGGTGAGCAACTACAAGGAAAATCATTTGGAAGAGGGGTTCCATCGCTTTGGAATTTGGACGGGGTGCCTCATTTCCACGGGACAGAGAATAAGTTACTCGGGCCTTCGATCAGCCCATCATCCATATAATTATGTGTTGGCCCCGTGCGACGGACAGACGGACGGACCAACGGACCAACGGAGAAAGCCGTGACGGGCCTGACAACCGATCATTTCACTTACAATGTAAAAGTACAGATGCCTTTGGCGCATCAAAATGAAACCATCAAGATGGACATGGCAGGTTCCATAGATCTTGTTACTTCTGACAATTATAATGTTAAGAGGCTTTTAAAAAAAAAAAATTTAATCAGGTAATTTCACCTAAAACTTTCAATTGGAAATGCGAGGCAGATAAGGTGGATAGCTTAAGTTATTATACCCAATGTCATCAATTGGGTCCATCAATAACATTCTTTGATTAAGGAGTCGCTAGCTAGGGTCCCTTCTTTATTTACAGCGTGAGTGTTTCGTGTTACAGTGGAAATTATTCTCTCTCATTGGCTAACGATGCATGACGCGTTGTAACAAAACATGGTAAAAAAAAAACGCACTCAAAATCGAGTGCGTTTTTTTTGCCACGTTTTTATGCATGCACGCTTAGTGGATTTGCAACTTCTTCTGCAATTTTCGATTGCAATTTTTCTAATTGGGGGACGTGTGATATACCGTAGAAAAGGTCTTAAAAACACCTTTCTAATGGTATATCACACAATCCAAAATTCAAAAAATTGCAATCAAAAATTGCAAAAGAAGATGAGTGCACACGTAGTGGACCTGTACAAAAACATGGCAAAAAAACACCGCACTTGATTTTGAGTGCGGATTTTTTTTATCATGTTTTGTTATAGTGACAATGTCTTCCCTTCAAGATTTTCTACAATTGGTTAAACAAACGTGAAGTAGAAACATCTAAAACATACCAACAATGATTTTTGTTCTTCAACGCAACCTAATTTTTAAAAATGATCTTAATTGAACACTTCCGGAAGACTCATAACCATCACTACTTTTTCAGATGCAACCAATGAAAGGTGAGGAGTTGTTTGAAGCAATTGGCAATGAAAGTTGAGAGACATTTTGTGCTTCAAGGGTGTCCATTCAAGGTGCGTCTAGCGCTACTGGAATAGGCTACCCTACATTTATAACTCTGATATTTTTTAGAGTATTATTAGAGTGCCTTAAAAAAATACGAAACCACTTTGGTTGTCTTTTTATTGAATTCGTAAATAATCTCATCAGCATTCAATGTTTGATATAGTAGAACCAAAAAAAGTGTTGATTTTAGGTGTTTCTACTTTATCCTTGCTTTTGAGCTCAAGAACATTATGTTGTTGCACATACATAGGTTCATAGAGTATCTATTTTTATTTTTGCTATAAAATAACAAATTGAAGAAATTTTTTTTTTTTTCAATTTTTTTTTCCATAACACTCTATACCAAAAAAAAGTGAAGGTGTAGTATAGTCAATGATAAAACATTAGTTTATAGCTTATCATTATGGACCATTGAGGGTTGCAGCTATTCTTATCCAAATTTTAAATCCTAAGAATATACATCATTGATTGGAACCTTGGCCAATGATTGTCAATTATTTCCAAACTATAACTTTTCTACCTCAATTTTAGACACTTGCAAGTCCAATATTCCATCTCAAATTCTGGGCTTGTTTTGTGATGAAATTGACCAAGATTTTTTAGTTTTTAATTTAAATTTATAGATGAATGCATTAAATCCTTAAGTTTGAAAACCTACTTAGGAGACACTTGAAATATCAGGTAGGCTTGTGTGGCCTCAATTTTTGAGGTGATTTTTTGAAGCTTTTGTTGAAGAAAGAAAGAAACACTAGTTGCATGGGAATATTTTTATTCAATCGGTACTAGGAGCAAAATTTAAACCACCCTAAGTCCCAAAAGTAGTTTTTCAGGTACACCCAAATCTTTACAAAATCTTAAAATTATTTTTTAGTTTTTTCTCTTATAAACTATATTTTTGTCGGCAATAAAAGCTTTTAATTATTCCATTTGGATTAGTGACGTGAAAGTTGTGGAGCTCCTCATTTGCATCTTTTTGAAAAATAACATATGAGATTCCTTTTTAAGCCTTGTTTTCATAGTTTAAAAAAACAAGGTCCAAAAGATTCAATTTAGTTGCTAGAAAAAACTCATTGTTGGAATTAGTGTGTTTCTATCATTCTTAGAGCTATCAATGGTTTGATTTTTTCCTTCTATCTCATATCTACTTCTACATAACACCTTTTTAAAGAATGAAAATCAATTTTTTCTTTTGAGTATTTTTTCCTATATTTAAAATTCAATTCATCAATAAAAATAAAATTTAATTCAAAATTTGTAGTGTAAAAAATTATAAATTAAAAATATTCAAAGTCTTATAATCTAGTCAAGCAAGGTGCAAAAGGATTAGATTTCTCATTTTGAATGCAAATATCTTGCAATCTACACGACTACACGGTCTAAATTTTCAAATTTCTTCCACAAATTTTCATACTAATTTAGTGCAAGATCCTACAATTAGATATTTGTAAAAAATTAACATTTTTGCTCTTTGCAATAGAAATGGCAGTTTTGAGTGTTTTTCAATGGAAAAAAGGCTTTTGATTGGAAGGACTAAAAAGTATCACTTGAAACTTTGTCTTTTGTAACTAAGTGAACAAAAATATCTCCTTCAAGATCCACAAAAGTTGATGTCAAAGAAAGAGTAAAGTTGATAGTAGTCAATATTAATAAGAATTGATATGAATTCTTTAAGAGATTGCAAGGAAGACAATATAATATACCAAAGAAAAATAAACATGTCCTATATTATAAGACAATATGTAATTAGGTGACCTTATCCCCCCTATTATTCAGATGAAGCAATGTACCCTAATCATTTTTAAGTGCCAAAATGGAGTCAAATGTCCTAATAGTGCATGTGACACAAATTTATGAAAGTCTCACTATTTTGAATTAGTGTATCTTGAAATTTTACTTATAGTACCAATTTCCACAAAAATAAAATAAATTTTTAATGTGACATTAATTTATTAGGTGGCGCTAATTTCCCTTCGTTAATCTAATAATAAAATTTAGTGTTATTGTGTCTACAATGCTATTTATCCTATCTTGTAATTCACTCTAATTCTCATTCAATTGACAATTAGTGTTCATGTTGGATACTAATTTTATGCAAGGTGATCTATTTTGTTTTTAATTTATTTTTTGGGTAGAAATTTAGTTGATAATTAGTATTCATGTTGACATTTAGTGTTTTTAACATTACCAACATTGTTGCCATTTAGTATTAGGGCATCCTTGATTGTTGCTAAAGAAAAGCCATGGCATTGCTACTTCCAAGGGCCTTTTCCCATGCATTTGGGGTGGCAATTGATTTACTAGTTGCTGCATTCTAATCCAATTTTTCATTTTCATCACCCAAATGTATTTCAAACAATATTAAAATCATGTTGTTGGTTGAGTTTGTTGCCTTTTATGCTTGGTCAAGGAGAATTTTTCTTTTGTGGAGCAAAATTTCTTTCAATAATTTATTTTGAGAATTTTGCTTTCGTAGAACACTAACACTAAAACCATCAAGGATTCGTATTCTTAGAGACCACTATAGTGGACTCTCTACATTTTATCAATATGCCTACAAGAAAAAGGGTGGTATTGTGTGCAATATTCAATTAGGAATTGCATAATCAAAGGTCGGATATTTTAGAGAAAATTTATTAATAAAACATATATTTAGGACTTATTTTTAAATAGCTTTGTTGAATTCCTTCATCATGCCAATACAATTAATCTTTCATGTCTTTTTAGCATTCTTAAAAGACAATATTAACTACCTAAAATCTAAAACCACAAGCCATGGAGTTTGAAGAAATCTTAGTACCTTGCTACATCTTGCTTCATATATGAAACCAAAGATACAAATAGAACCTCTTATTGCATACTCCGTTAGTGCATAATGTGCACTAAGAGAGTTTGGAGACAGTAGGTAGGCTTGCACCTTATTCAAGATGGAAAGATAAGTGGTCCTGTGGATTTAAGATGAAAAAAGCATGTGGTTTGTAGCCTCTTTAAATGCATAAAATATCTTTTAGTACATAATCCTGGCACTATACATTAACCCCTAAAGCCCCGCTTGTCCCCGAGGGGGACAATTTGGGTCCGGGTAGGTTCCTAATGTCTCAATTTGAAGTGAATTTTTTTGAGTTTTTTTGAGGTTGTGTAGCTTTGCAAGAACTTTGTGGATATATAATTTTTGTTTCAATCGGATGCCGGATGAAAAAGTTATGGCACAATCATCAAGAAATGGAGATTCTTGGGCAGCCCCCCAAAAAGTACAAAAAGTCAAAATAATTTTTTTTTAATTTTTTTCCTAAAAGATTATGTTTTTACCTACACGTGAAGCTTTGATTCATTCTATTTGGACTAGGGATGAGAAGGTTATGGACAATCTTAGTTTTTCGGGCAATTTAAGCATCTTCTTGAAAAAAAACTTTTTGTTCAACTTTGAATGCTAATATCTTCCAATCCGTACGGTCAAATTTGATAAAATCTTTACTACATGATCTCAGACAAGTTAAGTACAAGATCTTACGGTTAAATTCTCAAAAAATCAAAAAAAGTGGTTTCCTTAAGTGAATACAACAGAAGTGGTAGTTTTGAGTGTTTTTTGGCAGAAAACACCCTCGAGGCTTTAGGGGTTAAGAGAGGTTCTATATGTACTCTTGAAAATTACATGACATTAGCCATGAGGTGTCTATTTACTATTTAGTAACCAATGACCAAAAAGACTAATTCTCAATAACCAATGACCAATAAAAAAATAAATTTTATAATATAATGATCAATTACTATTGTGAACTTGACATATAATTTTTATACGCAACCATATTGACCTCTTGGTAACCATCAACTAAAAGGAGAAATTTTGAGTAATATAATGACTGATTAGTATTGAGAATTTAACATATATCTATTGTACACAACCAACTTGACCTTTTAGCACTAGAAACAACATTTTAGTAATTCTTTGTACTAATTGTTCATGTAAGATACTAATATTTCTCTTGTAGTTTGGGAAGGAAATCTAAACCTTGGAATTGTAAAAGGTTGATTATTAGATCCATTATTGTCAAAATTTACAATCCCCACCTTGAAAATACAAATATTGTTCAGCTTTTTGGTTCCATTGAAGATGGCCTTCTAATATTTTTAATTAGTGTTGCAAACACTAAATTTCATTTTAGTGTACCAAGACAAATCAATGAAGCTAGTGCCCAAAGTTTCTTGCCAAGTTTGATTGCAAATGGAGACAATGCACTCAAAATATGCACTAGAACAAAGCTTCACTTTAGAATGCCAGGCTTGCTGCCATAGATATCATCCTTTAGAGTGTTCAAACTATTGTGTAAGATTTACCTTTTCTACACAAAATTTGAAAGATGAACATTTGCACTTTTGTCTTATATAAAAGGATTTTGTGTCATCCATTAAACACTTTTAGGTTGTTGCATCATTACATGGCTAATTAAGATTTTTTAGGTCTATGACAACCCGCTCCTAGGGCATTGAGGTGAGTTTTGTCCCCTTATTTGTGCTTATACAATATATTTTACTTTGGTTAAGGTAAAACCACCCATAGTTGATTACTTAAGCAATTATATACATAATCTGGAGCAGTATAAGGCAATATAAAATTTCTCCTATGTAGAAAGATAGAAATGATAGGGATTGTAATTTTTTAAAATTTTATTCCTTAAATTGAAATTACTATAAGTTTTGGAAATCAAAAGTTGATCTAAATCCATAGCTAATGTATAGTCTTTCATGACTACTCATTCTGAGACTACTTCTTGCAGATTTTGGCACCCAAAATCAAAGACATGTGTCATGATACTTCCCAGCCCATAGTGCTACTACAACCAAGAAAATTTATTCAAAAATGAAGAGCATGTGTCATGACATGCCACCATTTCCAATATATCATGTTGTAATTTTTGTAACACCTAGCAATCATGTCCTCTCTTGCTACTGACATTACTCCAAGTTGTCAAACTTTGAACCTTATTATAACCATCCAGAAAACTAATCATATAAATTAGTCCTAGTCTTTGCTAAAATTCACACATTCTATTGGTTGCCGATGGAGTCTTAGCTGATAATGGGTGGTTCAACTATATCCTTTAAGCAATGGGCTCTATCCCATTTTCCCTAAAAAAAACTAAAAAAACCCCAGCCAATGCCCAAATGGAGAACTAAGATTAGCAAGGCGTTGAAGTGGTCATTTAAAGTGTGTTTTGTGTCTATCTTCTCCTAACTAGCCAAGGATAAATGTAAAAATTACCTCTATTTTCGTAATTGTTTCAAGTGTCTTGTGTTCTTCATCCCTTCTACTACGTTCTTCACCCCTTCTACTACACTCCTCTACCCCAAAATACTTCTGGGGTTTGAGAACACTAGTTTTTGTCTAAGCTTAAGCTTAGACAAAAATAAGCCTAAGCTTTTGTCTCCCCAAATGGCATTGTGTGCTTATAATATGTATTATAGTATTGTATATGTACAATATGTGTACCATTACAACATTATATTGTGAGAAATTATTATCTTCATACTTATTTTTCCTAGTGTAATTCCCAATTGAGCTTATTTGAACCCACATAATTATTTTGGAGCAGAGTAAGGTAGGTGGCTCAAATAGCGACCTTCTTTTCCAAACAGCCATGTAGGAAGCTATGAAATGGACTCGGAAATGGAGAATAAAAGGTTCTAAAATGAATTGCCAACAATGTGAGAGCATAATTAAGGGGTGTCAATGGATGGAAAAGAGCCAAAGAGGGTCCATTTCAAAGCCAGGGTGTGTCCACTTAATTTTTTTGAATGGGAATTGATTGCCCAATTGTCTTCTTACAAATGTTAAAAGAATATAGGGTCCATTTAAGTTTAGTAAGGGTTGTATTTAGGAACCTTATGTATTACTTTTTGAATGCCGTAGTGTTTGTTTTTGGTCAAGCCATATCTTTTTTCAGACTTCACATGTGTGAGTTTGGGGAGGCCTAGGATTCATCACAAATAGGTGCTTATGGTAGAATTCTTTGGATATTCATAAGTAATTCATAAATGCTCCGAAAAATATGAAACCACTTTTGTTAGGTTTTGCATCAGTTCTTCTTCAAGTAAAAAAAAAAGAAAAAAATATTTTCGGGCATCTGAAACCCATCAAAAAGGTCCAACAACACTTAAATGGTTGATTTTGCTTTTTGACCACCTACCTTAGAATTCTTCACCAACTTCCTAGCTAATTGGGGGCCTCCAAATCCTATTTTTTTAATTTAATTTTTAATTTTCAAATCCAGAGTTTATTCCAAGAAGGACCAATTTGAATTCCAAATTTTCAAATTCTATCATGGATGGGGGGCAAATAAAAAAACTCTAATGAATAAGGTAGAAGGCTCAAGAATAGTTCGGGCATTAAAAACCACCTACCTGTAAAATATACACGATTTGTACATGTTATTTTTCATAGCCTTCACCAATGTACAAACAATGTACATTTCAGGGGTGGACGATTTTTGGAGTCCTATGTCAGTTCAACTTCAAAATTTCATAACTAATTTCAGAAAGCTCCAAAAAATATGAAACGACTTAGGTTAGATGCCAAATCCACTTCTCCTTCAAGGAAGATTTACTGAAAAATATTTCAAGAAGTTTTGCCTTCCCAAAATTCAGTTTCAACTCTTAGGTGGGGCGATTTCTGGACCTGTTACCCTTAGTTTGTTTGCTTGGAGAGGCCTAGGATTCATTTGTTTGTTTGTTAGTTTGTTTCTTTGCTTCCCCAAGGGGGTAAGGTAAACCAGCCTATGACAGGCCAAGTGCCTAATACAGACATCTATAAGATGACCCATTACAGTTTTCCATCAATCTGTGCTAGGTTTTTTCCAATTAATTTAAGCAAAACTTTATTAGGTAGGTTGATGGCTGAAATCAATGTTTTGTATGATGGTGATGGAGATGTTAGAGACTGTTTTAGGAACTCGTCCCTTTCTAGTGTACTTCATTACATGAACTAACTTTTTTTATTCCTTTATGTCATGTCCATGTTAGAAAATATTTCAACCATGTTAGGAAATATTGTAACTGCATTGGGTGGTTTGATGACCACCATGGGTATAGTTTTTGATGGTTGTGGGATAGTCTACAGATTGTTTTGAGCCATCTGGACAATTCACTTCAAAAATCTGTAACAAATTCATACTTTGTCAAAAAAATAAAATTTCAATTGTTCTACCAATTTTTCATGTTTGCCTTTATATGAAAAAAAAATTTCAAAATTTCAAATATGTCAACAAGGCAAACCAGGCAATCTGCCTGTCATAGGCTGGTTTACCTTAATTAAATTAAAACCGCAGACTGACTGAATGACCCCTTTAATTACCGTCCTGCATCCCGATCCTGAAGATTCTGTTCCCCTACTGACCTGATAAAAATGGCCGGTTGACAATTCTCCCACAGACTAAGTTTCCATGTTTAGCAACCCCTTGATTCTCTCGGAAGCTTCCCAGCACCTGCGTGCCCCTCTCCCAGTGGACGGACAGAGGCTCGACTGATGGCAATGATTGGCATAACGAGAATCAAGAAAAAGGAACGGGAAACGGAAACGGAACGGAAGGGGAAGATATTTCAGTTGGATCAAGAAGGGGTGCGCGGATGACACGTGGCGGGAGGGGGGCCCTACTAGTCAGCTCCCCAAACTCACGGACAGGACTGAAGGGAGGGAGGGATAAAGTTATACAGTAGTACAGTACCTTACCGTTTTATTTTTTTAACTTTAACAAAATAAAAAACGGCCTTTTCAAAGTAATGTAAGGGGTTGCTTGCCCAAGAAAGAAAGGAAAAAAGAAAAGAAGGAAAGAGTCCATCCTTCCATCAGTTTCAAGGCCCATTTGGACATACTACCAATGAGTAATAATAAGTCAAGTTGGGGTTGGGGTTGGGGGGATGGAGATGGGCTACTACCAACTCTTGTGGCAATTGTTTTTTCCATCCTCCGCACTCATGAGGCAAGCTATTCTGTAGTAGTAGTAGTGGTAGAGGTATCTTTAGGCTCTATTTTTTTGCCTAGCATGGCCATGTGGTGTGATGATGTTCCATGCAAATAGGAAAAAAAAAGACTAAAAAAGAGAGATATTTTTTTCTAAACTGAGGACCTCAAGAACCGGCTGGCGGCTGATTTATCTAGACTTGTTGATGTAAGTAGCTTGGGGAGTCATTTGGGGTCAAAATTATTGACTATGAAACTTGCGGACCTTGTACACATGGTGGCTCTAATTTTTTTTCTCCGAAAAGCCAACCAAAAAATAATGAAATATCCGCTACCACATTTGTAGTCACTATTGTAGCATGTGGATATGAGCTCCTCTTACGCTCTATACCAAGTTTTGTTGCTTTCTGACATTGTGGGAGTCAAATTGTACCATTTCAAATTGAATCTATGCATTATTATTTTTTAAATATTTCTTTTGACAATTTTGGATTAAAAAATAAACAAATATAACTATAAATAATTTTAAATAAATAATTGAATAAAAAAATACTAATAATTGTCTTATCAAAATACACCAAAATGTGATTGCCATCTTGAGTCTTTTTCAAAAGTGAAAAAACCCAGTTGCTTTGCACAATTTGCCCTCTTTGGTTGTTACAATTGACTTTGAAACAAAAGGTAAAGAACAATGTTTTTTTTTATATTTTGAACAGTCTATGAATCATTCTTCATTGGATTGATGTGCTTGTTTACATCCTTGGACAAGGATGAAACATACATAATATGGATACAAATTCATTCATTTGTCAAATAGGCATCCCTTATAGAGCCATACTATCTAAATTTTTTGAAGCAATTCGATAACTTTATCCATTGCAAGAGGGAAGAGGGAAGATATAATAACATATATTTTGTTAACAATGTTTTAAAGTGCTTAGAATGAATTTTCACATCTAATATCTTGAATGAGGGTAAGATTAAGTAGACTGATACTATTTAAAATGTGAGCAAGACCTGCGGGCTTAAGGCATGTTAGAGATTCACGCCTCAATAACTATTTCTTTGATTGCCTTTGAAGCTAGAGCCAAATTTGGGCTCAAACCCAAGGAAGATGGTGCTTGGCTTTCTCTTATACAAGCTTTGCAGGGAAGTTGGGGCTGACTCTTTACCGCAAATCTCTCCTCGGCCAAAGAAGACAAATGAATTAGGGGGTTCTGAGACAAGGCTGACCAATTGCCCCATGCGGTGCTACAAATCCTAGTGTGCTTAAAGGTCAGAATTGATGGCCCAGCTTAAGGCTGGCCACTCAATTGGTCTATCCATCCCTCTTTGTGCTATCCACTATAGGTATCCTCCTCTCAAACCCCACGCCAATGTTGAGCTCCAGCAACGCTCAACTAATTAGGACATTCCACAAAGTGAGAATCATGTCCATCACGAGAGGTCCCAAGAAATACAATCCACTTCTACTATAGACGCATTAATTATCTTGCATGGGATCCATACAAATTTGAATGGTACATCAAGAGTAGCTATATTTTGATGATGGACTACTCTGCCAACCTTGGTAGGATCCTTTTTAAGAAAGGGCACTAGATGCCAAACTTGGTTACCTATTAGGGAGGGGCTTTTGTATCCCAAGACTTCCAACTCAAATGGAACACTGCCTAAATCAAAGAGAAGACGAGCAAGGAAGCGAGTCTCATCTGATTGATATAGCACAAGGCTATTGCCATTAACTAATGGATAGGAAAGATCAACGGTACCATTGATGTCCGTTGTTTGATCTGCCCCTATGGCTCCAATGAAATTGTACTCCATTGTTTTTGGGAGTACGTTGCCTTGCAATGGGCATGGCAATGGGCTACCCACATTCTCAAAAACCTCATTGATGGCAAAGAAGCGCAAGCCCCGTGGAGGCCTTTTAATTGGTGCTAAGGTATTTTTTTGATTGCCATTCCTAAGAGATTCAACTTAGTTAGGAGGATTTGGTCTGAACTTCAAGTGGTTGTCATTTGGACCCTTTGGATTCAACACAACGGTATGGTTTTCCACCGGTGGACCTAGTCTCCCGAGAAAGTCACACAACATTTTTGGAATATCCTTTTGAATTACGGCCATGCAAAGTGGCAACCAAAGTCTCTTCTTCAAAGGTTTGTTTGGTCTCCTCCCAATATAAGGCCATTGAGAGTTTCTCCTAGAAGAAATGTTGGTTTGAAGTGTGCACCAAGATGATCAACGGTCAACCGACTTAGATTGCAATTGACCTTGTAGTGGACTTGTCTTCTAGACTCTATGATTCTTCCATGGCTTGCGGACTTGCGACTCCCCAGGGTGTTCCCATCGGTTGTGAGGGCCTCATGGCCTTTATTGAGTTGCACCCGCAACTCGTATCCTTGTCCTATCATTTGTTTGGGGGGGGGGGTGTCCTTTGTTTTGTTCCTTGCTAGACCCTCAGTGGAATTGGCAAGCTTGTAATTTATTCCTTGGCAATGAAATTTTGTTTCATTTGTTTAAAAAATAAATAAAATATGAGCAAGTAATACATAGGTATATATAGCCTTTTTATACTACAAAATTGAGGATAAAATAAATAAATTATAATAAATAAATTTTTATATTATTAAAATGAATTAAAACAAATGATTGATTGTTTGTTTGTGATGACATTGAGAACTTGGCAACTACCGGAGCGATCGGAGTGCACTTGGTGTAGTTCAAAACCCTTCAACAATAGCATGTGCGCAAAAGAGAGTTTATCACATTTTGACCAATGGATTAAAAGATATTGAATTTTTCAACTTTTAACCTCATCAAAAATTAGAAATTTGGTTGTGGAGAGCCTTTAGACCATTGGGCTATGAAACACTTCAACCACCACAACATCAAGCCAATATTTTAAAATATATTTTTGCCAATATATATATATATATATATAACAAAATAATTAATAGAACTCACAATACTAAATGTCATTGCTATAGATGATTTTCTATGTTTAAAGAATTGAAAATGGATATGAAAGGAGATTAAGGAGGGCTTAGCCATCACTTTTGTAGCAATTTCACAGGACACACTAATGGTTGTGGCAATGGCAAAGGGCATACAAGTCCTTATCTTCATCTTACTTCATTTTGTATTATGCTTTATTATTTCTCAGTCTCATAACATTACTAGGTAAGGCAAAAAGCTCCTTTTAAAATTCCACATGCAAATAGTTAGTAATATAGACCGTTAAACATTAAAAATGCAATAAAGAGTGATTTTGGATAATATACACTAACACCATGCAGTAAGAAGGATGTGAAACCAACAAACATATAGCCAAATAATATCTGATACTAGTTGTAATGGTCAATAATTCTTTTGTGAACTTATATACCTCAAAAACATCATTCTACCACTGCTAAATAATGTTATTTTCAAAAGTAACATATTGAATAATAGAAATAGTTTCTGGAGGAACATTTCATGAGTTTTTTTTATTGCTTGTCAATATCAAGAGTTGAAAAAGTGCCTTTCCAACTTTAAAATTTGAAGATATGATATAGAAACAAAATTTTACTCCATTTATTATTGTTATCTGTCTCCTTCTAAAGATTTGGTCAAAATACTTATAAAAGTTGTCATGAGTCTTTTCTTCCTACATAAAATAATTATCCCCTTAATCCCTAAAGGTCTACTAGCTTCTTGAAAACTTTGGTTGTAAATGAGGCAATCCATTTTGAATTTCTATTGCATATGGTTGTACTTGAATTTTGAAATCAAAACCGCATTAAAGTAAGGATTAGTCTATCAAGTATGCATAGAATTAATTGTGGAAAATATTGATGATTGGATTTGTAGACTATAACAACTTTGTTTAATTGGATATTTTACTATACAAAGAAACATGACAAGCTTTTTTAAGAAGAAGATTTATAAAAATTGAGGAATTTATTTTTCCATAACAAATATATAGATCACAATCTAAAGCTAATGCATTCTTCATAGATTTTAGAAAATGAAACAAAAAAATCTCTCCAAGTAGTATACATCTTCAAATATGGAGGTGGATGGTAAAATAGTAAAAAATCAAACTAACTGAAATTTACAAAAAACTCAAAAATTTATGCACTTCAATTCCTTGAATCCAATGATATAGATCATTGATGTTGCTTCTGCGTAAAAAAGTAAAATGATTATGATTCAATCTTTTTGTAATTTGGATATCCCATACTAGCTACATCAATTCAATCCTATAGAAAAATAAATATTGAAACACTCCTAAGTCCAGTAAAAAAATATGGTTATCTATATTCCTTTCAAGTTTTATGATAAAATGGATTTTTCTTGTCCAAGTACTCCACTCATGTCTTAGGAACTTGTCCTAAAATCTTGAGCACCCCATTTTTGCACAAACTTATGTTTTGGGGTTCTTTAATTTCAAATATGATTTCAAAATTTCACTATCCGTAGTAAATAATGACTTCATGTGTTTTCCTAGGGCTTGAAAAAGAGACTATGAAGAGGCCAATTCTCCTTGGTGCATACTAAAACTCGCTCTTAATTGCCTATGAAGAGGTCATGAGATGAAAAAGAGACCATACAAGGGTCATAAGATGTATAAAATTGTTCTATGTAAAAGAATGGAGATAATTACACTGCTCAACATTGAAGGCTTAAATTATACCAATTCCAACTTACTATGTATAGTGACTTATCCTTATTCATAAGTTCAATTATTCATGAAATTATGCTTGATAATACACTTAAAATACACTCCATGGTACATGAACACCTATAATCAACACTACCCCAAAGCTATAAAACATTATTAGGAATTGGTAGAGTGGATCGAAGGTTTCAGATGCCTGGGTGTCAATCTAAGAAAGTGCCAATTTCATGGAACTTTGAACTTATAAGCTCAAATCAAACATGCAATTCAAGCTCGAATGATCGATTAGTACAGGGCAATGCCTAATGATAAGGACTATTGCCTGACGTAAATTGCCGTAGGAAATCACCAAAATCAGATGAAGATTCGGGGTGAGAATTTGATGTTGGATGAAAAATCCGTAATGCCCGATTATGGGGACAACATTGCATGATCGGCCATTACAGCATAGAACCTGCTGAGAAATACACTGGACGTTTCTTGCGAGTGGTCTATGTGTGGAACATTTGCCAGGCCTAGCTAGCTCTTCTATTTCACTATTTTCTCATTAATTGGAGTCCATCGCTGAAATCTACAAGCTTGCACCGGCACGCAACATAGATTGAGAAAGCTTTGAACAAATGAAATGAAATAGTGGGCATGGGCAATTTTGTGAAAATGGCAAAATTCCACAACATTGGCAGCTTTTTAGAGTTCGGACTGGGCTGTTCAAAATGTACAACTATCCTAAATTTCAGAAAGCTATATCATCCATGATGTCTGAAACTACATGTGTCACAGATGTCACTTTTACAGTTCAAACCAGACGGTCTGAAAATGGTACACGGAATACCACCATTTTGAAGAAATTCCCCGTTGGAACCAATTGCAATGATCAAGGCCGTCAGTGCAAAATCTTGCAGTCTTACGTACTTTTGAGGGTCAATCTTGTGCACCACCATAACGAAACTAACATCACTGCAGATTCCCAGAAACTTCAATATCAAAAATCAACATAAACTAAGGTAACATGCTCTTACAGCGACCATTTAAGGGCTGGTCCGTGTTTTTCACACGCTTCCATGGACAGAAATATTTTTAGATCATTTTTCAGAGAAAGAAAGGAAAAGAAAAATAGATGTGGGACCTAGTACAAGTGGTTTCGTATTTTTCCAAGCATTTTTGAATTACTTATAAATTTTCAAAGAACCGGAACATAGACACCTATTTGTGACCATAGGTCTTCCAAAATCCGTCCACTTGCAACTTGTAAAGAAATGTGCGGAAATCAAAGACAATGTTTGGCTCTTGCAATAAAAAAAATTAAATTTTCCTCCACGCATTCAATTGCTAAAGTAATCCATTTAAGGATCACCCCATCTCCATTCTCCACCTAAAATAGGGGTGGTTTGAAGAAGATGGGTGCTTTTAGAGCATACTAACTACACTAAAGATGATATTTAGTGTTGAGTGACATTTAGTGTTTTTACCCCCCTACTAGCTACAACACTAAATCTGAACTTGTCCACAATTAGTGTTAGACTTGAATGTGCCGGCTGCAAACTTCAGAGCCTTGTAACTCTTGCAAAAATTCTTCAAATAAGGAAAATGAGATGTTTTTCGGCATCTACAAAAACTGTAGATGCCGAAAAACATCTCATTTTCTTGATTTGAAGAACTTTTGCAAAAGTTACAAGGCTCTGAAGTTTGCAGCCGCCTAGCCCTAATCGGTCCGATTCTGTCCGTGAACAGTGATATTCCGTCTGATATGACAACTCTGGTTCACATTTAGTGTTTGAATTGACATTTAATGTTACTTACTTTCATAGGGTAATTGGCTTTTAGTGTATGCCTTCGTATTTAGTGTACAAGACACTAAATATCATCTTTAGTGTACCTTAGTTGAGTACGTCTCAATGAAACGGATCACTGTAGACGCGCACCTTGATTGAAGTGTTGAATTGAATTGAAGAAAGTCATTTGGACACGAGGACAATCTTCAAGTGTCCACTCTCCTTTTTGATGAATGTTTTGAAAAGTGAACTTCATAATTTAGTTAATATTCATTGAGGAAGTTTCAAGGAAGCTCTTGAGAATAACATATCAATGAAAAGGAGAAATAATGTTTGGTATATGGATCAAGGTTACACATCTTTCAAAGATCTTATTATTATTTAATATAATTTTAATATTTTTTATTTTGGCATCACATCTTTAGTTCAAGCATTCCTATAATTTCAAAAATCAACCCCTAAAGGAGCAAGTGTCCATTCGGCATACGCAATAAATCTTGGGTAGGTTCCTACAAAGTCCTTTTTGGTCAGATGTTCATGAAATTTGGACACAATGTGTAAACATGTACTTCCTTCATAATTTTTTTTTTCCAATCACATGCTTGGGTCAAAAGTTATGTTGCCTTGAACTTTTTGGGTAGCTTGGGCAATTTGGGAATCTTTGGAGAATCTTTTGCAGAAAAGATCATGAAGTCTTGAAATTTGGCATGTATGTAACTAATAAAATATGGCATACAATTGTCCAACTGAAAACAAATTTTAGTTGTCAAATCACATTCTAAGAAGAGTCAAACTTTGTTAGCTATGTTGGGGTAGTTTCAAGAAAAAACATTTTCTTCTAACTTCAAGCCCTGTTATCTTGCAATCAATGAAGTCAAAATTCTTGAAATGTTTTCCACACATTCCAAATGTTTGTCTCTAAGTTTTCACGGTTTGGATTTCAAATAAAATATTTCCTCATTGCACAAAAAATGACTAGTGTATTGCCAATTCACTTAACCTCCTTGCGTTGCAGGGTGATTTAGAATAATTTAGACTCCATATTTTCTTCTAAATTTTTTTGTGAGTGAACCTAATATCATATACTTATGAATGGTCAAAAATATCATGTTCATGTAGAACCAAAATTTTACTCCAAATGAGCCCAAAGTCTGCTGACCCTGTTTCACATAATTAAATTTTTTTTTCTCACTTCAAATGCTATAATCTTTCAATCCACGCTGTGAAAAGCGCTGAAATCTTTTCCGCACTTTGATAATTACTTTACTTAAGTTTTTTACGGTTGAAGTTCCAAAAAAAAGTTTTGGTTTTCTTTTTTAAATAACATACCCCAAAGTCACAGTTTTTGGAATGTTTCCCTGGAACCCCCACACCCCCTACCCACCCACCCCATCCCCATCCTGGTCCTTTAGGGGTTAACCATTGAAGGACAAAAAAACCCATATTGGCACTCCAATGCATTTTTAGTGATTTTGATGAATTTATATGAAGATTTCTTATTTATCAAAATACTTTATCATTTGACCCAACACATGCAACAATACATGTTCTTCACTCACTCAAATCTAATGACGTAAGATTTTCTCCATTTATATTACACTTTCCACAATACGATCAATGAAAAATGATCATTTTATAAATTATGGGTGACTAGGATTCCCAAGATCCGGAACTGAAACTCAAACTTGGTGGCTGAGTCATGCTGACAGAGAGGACCCCCTTTTCTTTTCTTTTTCTTTTTCTTTTCTTTAATTTTTGTCACAATTGAGAGAAGACGGCCGCCTTTCTACGTGATTGAAGGAACTGCAGCACTTCAGAAAGTCAAAATAAGAACACCGCCCATTGACCCAATCGGTTGACGACACGATCATCATGTGTCACGAGTTTGCAAAGCATGAAAAGGCTTCATTTTCCAATTCCAATTTGAAGTTGAAAGAAAATTTTCAGTTACATTCATAGAATGTTTTTTTTTAATGTTTTGATTCTCAAATTAGCAGAATTCGGGTATTTCCTTAGTATTTCCTATAATTTAGACAACCATTTTAATAAAATATTTGAGATTCTTTGATAAACTTGTTGTTCAAAGCTAAGTATGATCGATATTGAATATTCCAAACTCTTTGATAACTTGTAGAAATTTTCTATATTTGATAAATGTTGTCTAATATATACAAATTTGTTATAGATATTGCAGCAAACTGGTTAATTTTCCTCTAAAGATCCTTCAATGAAATTCTCAATTTTACCCATTTGATTCAAAAGTGTGTGATTTTTTTTCCCATTGGATTCATATAAACTATCACTCCTTTGATTAATTGCATGTTACTTCACCCAAATGTGATGGCATTCGTTTTACAATAGCTAGTCTGTGGTAGAGACTAGAATTTTAGTAAGGCTCATTAGAAATTTTCTCTTAAATTAGAGTTCACAATTACTAGAACAATTACTAGAGTTTATTGCTTGCACCACTTAAACACAAGTGCAAGATTTTGAATTTTGGGAGACTGAATTTGACGCAAAATAATATTTTTTTGCCACAAAAGTTCCACATGGCATCACTTGATTGGCCAACACCCACAATAAACTTATCTCAAATTTCAATTTGACAAGGGGAAAATGTTGGTTCCACTCTCCAAACCCAATAGAGCTACAGAGAGAGAATTGGGTGAGGTAGAAGAGTCAAATTTGTTTAGATCAGGCTTTAATCAAACACTAAGTAAGAACCTTCTTATGCAAATTCAAAGTGGGAGGTTGTAGACACATAACTACATTAAAGATGATATTTAGTGTCTTGTACACTAAATACGAAGGCATACACTAAAAGCCAATTACCCTATGAAAGTAAGTAACATTAAATGTCAATTCAAACACTAAATGTGAACCAGAGTTGTCATATCAGACGGAATATCACTGTTCACGGACAGAATCGGACCGATTAGGGCTAGGCGGCTGCAAACTTCAGAGCCTTGTAACTTTTGCAAAAGTTCTTCAAATCAAGAAAATGAGATGTTTTTCGGCATCTACAGTTTTTGTAGATGCCGAAAAACATCTCATTTTCCTTATTTGAAGAATTTTTGCAAGAGTTACAAGGCTCTGAAGTTTGCAGCCGGCACATTCAAGTCTAACACTAATTGTGGACAAGTTCAGATTTAGTGTTGTAGCTAGTAGGGGGGTAAAAACACTAAATGTCACTCAACACTAAATATCATCTTTAGTGTAGTTGTTGACTTCTTAATGCTAACATGACCCTCTCCCATTGGGCAACCTATCACCATTGTCATTACAAGTTGCAAGTTCTCATAACCTTCTTTCCTTTCAACTTGCTTCCTGCACCCAAGGATTGTGGAAATCAAAGGTTGTGATTGAAAAATGTACAACTGGTTAATATGTACAATAACATGGGCAATTTTGTTAAAATGGTGGTATTCCGTGTGCCATTTCAACGAAACTGTAGAAGTGACATCTAGGACAAATATAGATTCTAGAAATCTATAAGAGTTATAGATTTCAAAAATCTAGGACTAATATAGATTTCAAATTGCAGTCCTGAAAATCTAGAACTTACTTAGATTTCAGAAATCTAGGACTAGGATAGATTTTAGACCATTTCAGACTGCAGAGTCTGAACTTTTAAAAAGTGCCAAACTAATGGAATACCGCCATTTTAACAAAATTGACCATTAACCTATTTGCCGCTAGCTCGGCTCATCGGTTATCTAATACATATTCATGATCCCATTTCCATTTCAAAATCTAAAACACACAAACATTTGGTCAGTTCACTTGCCAATAAGTCCAACCAAGAGTAAACTATTTACCTTAGTCCAAGTGTATGCTGAAGAAGTCCAAGTGTATGCGGAACAGATGAACTGAATTGAAAATCGATAACAGTGAGGATCAGGCAGGTCCCTAACGGTTTTACTGTAGCTCTTTCCGCTTCCCAAATCCCAATACTCATCAGTCCCTTCTTGCTTCCCGAATCTCAAGCAGTCAGTGTCTTCTCCTCGGGAGTCGGGAACACTGATGATGCAATGAACTCAGTGTTAAGAAAAACAAATGTGTTACCTTGGAAAACAAATCTGATTCATGTATTTCCCCAAATTCAGTTCTTTTTCATCACAAGATTCGCACCTGGAACTCGGTAACATAAGTTCAGAGCCATTCATTCGCTGTTTTGGGATACGCTTGGCCAGTGAAAAAGCTGCATAATTACCCACCATATCTTTTTCCTTTTTTGAGGGGGGCAAACTGAAGATTGAAATTGAAGAATCCGGCCACCATCAATTGTGAGACTTGACGCGCGGAGAACGCCGATCCAGTGCCTTGCCTAGCTGGAGATAATATCACGGTCGCCACCCCCGGATCTCGCCAGAACTCAGTCGAGAATCAGCCTTGATTCCCGCATAACATGGCTTGGGCCTATTCGAGATTCGCTCCCTGTTGCAACGTGGCACTAATTATAAACTTGATATAGGCGGACCACTCAACTTGGACATGCCTCACAACAAATGGTCAGTCATCATGGGGTGCAAACTGCAAAGCTAGACCAAGAAAGATACGGAGTAAAATTTTGATAGAGACTGTCGTGAGCCGGCCCTGGACGTGATCGACAGCCTGCTTGTTGTTATTCTGATGGCAAAGTGAAGGGGAAATCTTTGAGAAAAACGTACCGGCAGGTTTTGCATTGGCTCGATCGGTGGGTGGGTGGGGACCGCAGATCGATGACTGGACAGAAATTTCAATCAGACTTGGACTTGGTAGAGAGTGAACTGTGAAGTCCAAGTGTAGGCGAAGAAAAGTCACATATCGATCTCACAAGTCAGGTACCACCTACCAGGGCAATTCATTGGATTGATCACATGGACCTGATGCCTGAGTGATGCGAATCTATATAAATGCGCACTTGATTACAGTGGCTCCCCGGAGATGCTGAACGAGCCTGTGAACACCAAGCGGCGCGCGGCAACAAATGAACAAGATTCAGTGGAAGATAATGTTGAAAACAAGCTAGATGTGACGAAACTGTCGATGTGATCGATAGCCGTACGTACAAAGAGCGTCGAAAAATCGTCATAAGAAGTGTTGAAACAAGAGACGAATGTTAGTAGGAGGCGAAAAACTCTCATGCTTAGCTGGTAATCGCAAGCTTCGACTCGCTTTGCTCACTTGGCCAAGTATCATACTCTCTACGCGACACGAGAAACGGTCACAGCAATCATCTGGTCTTCCTTGTGTGGCCGACAAAATTCTGTAAACGGATCCTATTACAGTGGCGTGGAAAGTCAATTTCGTTAAATTGGCGGTATTGGCACGTTTTAGGATCGCGCGGCTTGAAACATAAATCCCTACCTGTCCTAGTTTGCGGCTTGAAATTAGACCTTTGAGAAGATAGATGTCACAATTTTTGGCGCCAGAGTCGTGTCAATTTAGCGAAATTGACGATGTGGTGGCAAAGCTAGCTCAAGGATGCGAAGTCTTCCGTGTGAAACTGATGCAGTCCTTCAGAAATTTCCAAAAGGATAAAGAGACGATACCTTAATATTGGCATCCAGATGCTTGTATGTAGGGGAATTCTTAAGCATCTCCAGGATAATCACATTTCTGCAACACCAACATCAAGGCAGTTTTCCTTCCTTCACATGTAGACTTAGTATCCAACTACTGATTCCTTCCGAAAATCACTTGGGAAACAACTTGCACATAATCAGAAAGGACCTCAAAGAAGTGTGAAATTGGCGAATCAAATAGAGGTGCACAAAAAACCACGAGAGGAACATAACCAAGTATAGAATCGAGTAGGAATTGATTGAGGAATAGCCACTCAAATAGAGGGTATTGAGTGCTATTGAGGGGTTTGTAAACCAGAGAGGTTTCCAGAGATTTACTTCCAGCAACACATGAAATGGTCGAAGACAGACGTTACTATGTCAGATAGAAATGGGATGAAAATTCAATTGCCAGATTTCATACGCCCATATTCTCAAGAGGTTTCTTTCACGTGAGGCAAATTATTCAACGTATCGACAACGTTTGAGTCCTTGGGAAATTCCGGACTAGTATTAAAATGATGTAGCATAACAGGAAGAAGCGTTAAAGTGAGTTACAGTGGCCTCAATGATCAGCTCTTTACACCACAGCTCTCTATGATCCGTGCATAAAGATTTTCTAAGGACGGTAGAGCCCTTTTCACTACATACACCCGTAAGCTTAAAGTATGTAAATGTAGATTTTACTCTAGTTATGTAGAAATCCACAATTAGCTATTCACAGTAGATAGAAACTAGAACAATGATAAGTTCTCCTAATTCACTTGCAACTGTCTGTAACACAAGCCTGATACCATATATGTAAAAGTTGCATTAAGTTCACGCCATCCAAGGAGAATGAGGACAGCTAAAACAAAAACCTCTCCATAACCAAATGCAAAATGGCAAAGAAATCCTTCCCTTGGCATCCATGTCTGTAACCTCTCGTGGATTTTTTTGAACCTGCCGACATATTTGCAAAGGAATATAAATTCACTTGCACCACTCACAACTTCAACCTGCATCGACAAGAGCCCTAACAACCACACCAGCAATATTTACCTAATATATCCTAATTTCCTGCAGCAACCTAGATCAAAATTGGACCGAAAAATGATTGAAGGCTGTCAATGTGCACAGCGCTAGCCTATTTGGAGTAAACAAAACATAGGGACACACCAAGGATAAGTGAGCAATATGCTGTTAAAAGGACACTTCACATCGAGATTAAGTACCAAACTACAAATTTCTTCCAGAATGACTGGCAAACTTTTATATCACCAGAATCAGTGAAAAACATTGCACGTGTTTGCAAATAAAATAATTGAAACTGGACCCGCCAAAGTTCCCATATCACCTACTCAAAGCTGCTCAACAAATGAGGGCCAATTTGGGCCTCTTGATGCTTTAGAGGTCAATAAAACATAAAGTTACAAAAAAATTGCAGACAGATCTAGTACTGTCGTTGAAAGGATTTTACACAGTTTGGAACAAGCTTTGACGTTCTATTATTCACAGCTTGTTATATGAAGACACGACCTACAGAAAATGGTATCTTCTATTTCAACGGCAAACCAAGTCCCGTGCTGTCATTCTGAACGTGCCTTTTTGCAGGCTCGTAGAGATGCCGAGATCAATGAGACAGCAGTCAGCATAGACGGAACATCCAAGGAACAAGAATTTGACGTCGGTCCTCAGCAGAAATTCACAGATCCTCATGTGTATGTATACTCACAAGGTTTCTGATCCTCCTGCGAATACTCACAAGAATGCTGATCCTCATGCGAATACTACATCCGAGCGCAACACATACTTGACCCCTTTCAAGACCGACTTCGCTTCATGCAACAAACATCGAGCGCCGTGAACATGAAAGAGCGCCATCCCCGCCACGGGCGCCACCTCCGCGACCACCTTCCTCCTGTCGTAAAAAACCGTCTCCCCGCCACTCAAATCCCCCGTCAAGTACACCAGCAACGTGAATTCCGTCTCACCACCTCCATCCATGTCCACGCTCTCATCATAGTGCGGGCCGAATCGCTGCCCCTGGTCATACCTGTAAAGACGAATGTTAGGGTTTAATCCCACCGCAACTCGGCTCCCCAGAGCTATGTCTTGAAAAAGCTCCCGCAATCCAGCGTGCCACAGCATGTCCGCGAGTTCCACGTTGTGATCCGCTAATCGGTCGTTGTCACGGAAGGCCTCGCCCTTGGCGGGACCTCTGCTGCCTTGGTGTTCGAGTCCCCGAGCCTCCACGCACCGGACGAATGCCTGACATTCTTTAGGGTTTAAAAAATTTGCTACTGTGAAGAGGTTTGTTGAGTGGAGAAGATCGCGTCGGAGGGAGGATTTGCGAGAGACCGTCGGCCATGCCAAGAGTTCCTGTGTTGGGGGTTTCTTCCTGCTTGGCTTCTTCGCCTTGACACTACTCGATTTCCCTGCAGCGCCAACCATTTTAACAGTAAAAACGTTCCTTCGCTTCACAAAAGCATCGAGATCAGACCTTGCAGACAAATTTGGCAAAGACGTGAAGCTCACTGTCAATGCACGCATCGACTTCGCCAGCGTCAACAACTGACAAGCTTGCAATCAGCAATCCTTCCAAACCATCCCTTTTCTGAAGAAGAGGATGAACGAAGTTTACTTTTTTCATCCATATAGGGTTTCGTTCTTCAGTTCTTCTCCATAACTGGCTTCTGAGGTTTTGCGCTCGCTCCGTGAAATTGTAGCTTGAACCCGCTCTTTTCACGATCATTTGAAGAGTGGATTGTTATTTGAGAAGGAGGATTGGCGTCGAGACCGAGGTAGGAGAAAGGACAAGGCGGGGCCGCGGTCAAGATGAGTAAGAGTTTAGGCATCCCGGTGAAGCTGCTGCATGAGGCGGAGGGTCATATTGTGACTGTGGAGCTGAAGAGCGGCGAGGTCTATCGCGGCTCGTTGATTGAGTGCGAGGATAATTGGAACTCGCAACTCGAATCCATCACTTACACTGCGAAGGTGAGTTTTTTTTTATAATCTTGATACAATGGCGGTTGGGGGTTTAGGGTGGACACGGAGACAGGTTAGGGTTTCTGAAGGCGGAGTAGGAACTTCAGAATCGTCTGTGTTGGGAACGAAATCTCGGTGATCATTTCTGGCATGCATTGCGAATAGCCAGTTTATTCCGCGTTTTCAATGTGCTCGAAAACGGATTTCTAGATTTGAGGGACACTGTGGTGAAGCTTTGTTGAGGATTATTGTCTCCGGTGGCATGTCATTGTGCGTGTGAGCAGCGTTTTAGGGTTTGCTATTGGAAAGTGTTTTCTGGAATGCACGTCGTTGAGAAGCATCTTATAAGGGCGGAGTAACTTCACTTTTGCTAACGGAACCGAATGCTTCTGGACTTGGCTCTGCTGCTATGGTTTAGTGTGTGCACGTTCAATTGGTTTGATAATCTCACACCTGACTATGTTCTCGTTATTTGCGAACTTCATTAATTTAATATCATTAAGGGCATAAAGTGATATTTTGTTGACGTATTTTTGTGTTTTCTGTTATGCAGGATGGCAAGATCTCTCAACTTGAACATGTTTTCATTCGAGGAAGTAAAGTCAGGTGTGTCTCACTCTCCACTCTTTCAGTTATCTCAACTTTCGTCTGTAAGCTCGGACTATCACTCAGGTCCAGTGTCATTGAGCACCATTCCATTGGCGCACTGGTATCTTATCAGCTGTTTTTCTGCCTATGGAAATCATAACAACAAGGTGGGTGCGGAGATGATGTGACTAGTTGATCCTTGTGCAATAGACAGCCAACTCCTCAATATGTTGGAAAGTGTACAATGTCGAACTCATGACGTTGGCGATGTTTGTGTTGCAGATATATGATCATCCCGGACATGCTTAAGAATGCTCCTATGTTCAAGCGCCTGGATGCCAAGATTAAGGTATGTTTACTTGGTGTGTTTGTGAAGGATCTTCAGCACTGCATGTTTTGCATGTGAAGACTTTGCATCCTGGATTTTTTCGGCTCTGCGTCCTATATCATGCTAATAGAATCTGTTAGTAGAATCTGTCAGCCAGAAAAGGAAGGATAAGATGAATGACGTCACTCTCTCTGATGTGCAGGGCAAGGGGTCCTCGGGTGTGGGCGTTGGTCGTGGTCGTGCATCTGCCATGCAGGCTAAGGTCAGTAAGCTTGACGTTGTGTAGTTGTCCGTATAAAAGTGATTATGCCGTCGTGTGTTTGACATATTTGGTGTTGTCATATTTTTTTTGTTGTAGTGACCATGATACGTATGGCCTATTAAGCAACAGTGACTTGAAGCTTGCGATTACCAGATAAGCAATTAAGCATGTGATTCTTACTTGTTGCTTGGTGTTCACAGGCCCGTTCAGCAGCCAGAGGGTCTGCACCATCTCCTATGGGGGGCCGGGGAGCTGTGCCTCCCATGAGAAGATAAGAAGGTTGTAGCGTCCTGTCTATTAGTAAATTGGTGCCTGGCATGCGAAAGCGCAACAAACTCGCATTGTGTGCAATGCTAGGACACGTACGCTGTCTGATTTAGGTTACCGCCTGGTCAGGAAACTGCTTAGTTTAGGGCGCAGACTCTGCTTGTATGGTTCAAAGTAACCCTCATACCCCTGCTGTGCGGAGTCATTTTCAATACCCTCAGGGTAATGTGCAGATTTTAGAGGAGAGCTAGGTTGTTTGATTAGCTTTTGCAAGTGATCAACTTTTTTGAAATGTAATGGCACGAAATGAAATGCTGAAAGTTGAGCGCGTGTCCCTCAACTTTGTTTCCAGGACTCAGTTGGTACTAGGTACCTAGCAGATATTCTAAGGTTCTTTCCAATATTGCTGAAGTGGTTAATAATTGCTTCATCACACCAGACTTATTTGGTCTAATACGATAAATTTTAGGGGTCATTTTTTGGCATTGTAGGGACTATAGTTATTGGTGTGCCGAACGCTCTAGACCACTAGAATCTTGTCACTATTCACTGAGATAATCTTGTGCAATTGAACTCGAATCGCACCTTATGCGTAGTGCAACCAATTCACATCTTATGTCTTTTGATTCGATGGTGAAATAATTGTCATGAATCACAGTAAATGTTACCATAGGCAATGCAGTGCACACCAAAAGTGTTACAATTTCCTTTTTTGAATGAAAATTGTAGAAATTGTATTGAGTAATATATGCACTACAATTAATATAAAGGTAGACAGAGGCAAACAGATCCCACTCTTGTAACTAACCCTACGAATGGAGGCAGTTGGAGTTCAAATGGATCCCCTCTTAAGTATCAAGTACAAAATCAGTAGGGATTGTTCATTTATGAACGAGGGGCTGTTTACCTATGAATTGAATTTGAGTTTTAGAGAAATCCCACATTGAAGAATCTGATACCTTCAGTGCAAGGGAATATGTACACTTATTGAGGATCTCACACAAATTAAGTTCCCTAAACTAATTTCAAATTGGAAAAATACTCAAAAATGCAAATACAAATATCTGGGACAGAGAATCTCATAGAGTCCCGAGATGGTATACTGTACCTGTGACAATCATAGGCTTCCATATTATGCGTTAGATTCACCGACACTAATGCATAATATGGAAGCCTATGATTGCCTAATAGGCAATCTTGCGCTCTATATTTTAAATCCTCGACTCCTGAATGACGACTTTGTTTCTACTTTGGACAGGGACATTGGTAAGATCGTTGATACTGATTGAATTCCACTGTACTGAGAGCAATTCCTCTCTTGAATGCCAAAAGGTTCGTGAAAACAAGCAGGAGGACACCGCACTCCAGCCGCTTCATGCATTGACCTTTCTGAAGCATCTTCGAACCATTCTGGCATGTTCCCCTTTCTACTTACACTTACTACCTCCTGTTGCTAGCTTTGTTTGCTTCCTACTTCCATTGATATTGAGTGACCTACACTTGCGCCATAATTTGGCTAGTTCAACATGGCCACTAGGAAAAAAAAATAATCACAGTTTCCAAATATGTTGAATCATGCATGCAAAAATATTCAGCAGTCCTATAACCACATTTCTATTGCTAACCTCGTTATGTTTTCCCTATGGACACCAGTCTTTTGGGGTTTTGCATGCATCCAAGAGCTTCCATTCCTCCGTGCCTTCTTCAGGCGTCTGCATTTTCTCAGGATTACACGTTAAATTTGGGTCAAGCGCAAAAATAGGAAATCTCGAAACTGAGAATAAACCAACAAAAGAAAAAATGTAGCCACATGACATCACATGCTTGGAGATCACAATGAACCAATAGAATCTTAAGTGTAAGGTGAACTGCTATGGTTGAAGAAACTGCCCATTGTCAAATCCCATCTGTTAAGTCCACCTTTACTTACATGGTCATATTCCCAGCGAGCAGTCAAGGGCAGTGACATCAAAATACTCTCAATTCGGCCTCCTGTTTTCAATCCGAAAGTTGTTCCTCTATCGTACACCAGATTGAACTCCACATAACGACCTCTTCGGAGTTGTTGCCAGGCCTTCTGATCATCTGTGAATGGCATGTCCTTTCGTTTCTCTACTAATGGAATGTACGCGGGAATCACAGAATTTGCACACTCTACAAGACAGGAATCGATGAGTCAGCTTTATGAACTAAGTCAACTAGTTTGAGCTAGGCTGTAAGCTGGTGTGCATGAACATTTAACAGTTGAAAGTACCTGTCGAGAAAGCAAGAATTTTCTCTGCCTCTCTATCGTTAAGATCGTCGAAGAAAATTCCTCCAAGCCCGCGCCTCTCCCCTCGGTGCTGTCAAGTCCCCTCGAAATTAACTTTTGTCAGCGAATGCCATCAAACGAAAAACTGATTACAATGCACTAAACAAAAGACTCCTCAATTATATCTATTATAAAGGCATTGGTATAATTTACTGTGAGTTCACAAGGCAAGATAACAGGGATCATCTAAGCAGGTTCAGAACAACTCGAGATTCTGCAATTATTAAAGAAGACAATCAAACATCACTAAATAGTCATCAAAAAATGTTTGGCTAGGGTAGGGCATGCGATGTAGAGATAAAAACAATAAAGAGGAATAATAATCGAGAGACCTTCTGGACAGGGCGAATGACTTGTAGAACACAAATGCACACAAACAATTGCCTGAATGTAGAAGCGAACATCAGTATCAGATACCTTGATCAAAAAATATTCATCACACCACTTCTTATACTTGGGATAGAATTCCGGATCGTGATTGTCACAAGCTTGCTTTTGGACCTGCCAAGAAGTGAGATTTGTGAGCTGTAGTTCATGATTATTAGTCTCCCACAATTTAGTTGCTTGAAAGTCATGACAATTACTCACTTGATGGAAATGCTTCACATCTTCTTCAAAGATGTAGCAGGGAGTAAGATCAGTGCCACCACCAAACCACCATGCCCTTGGCGCACCCTCCACTCCTATCCAAGTCAAATCAGACACGTGTAATCAAAGAAGACACTTGTGCAGACAATCGGTAAAAGGTGCTGAAAACAAACTGGAACTACAGTAACGGACATCCAAAAAATTACCTTGAGGAGCATCTGTCTCAAAATATCGGTAGTTAAAGTGTACAGTTGGCGCCATGGGATTCTTAGGGTGCATCACCTGAAAGAAAGATGACAACATTACTCTTGTTCTCTCACTCCTGACCATGGGAATGGAGAAGTAGTGTAGTAAGCACGTATTGAACAAGGTCACGCATATAATCCAGGTGTACGATTGAAAGAATATGCTGCAATCAATTATGAAGGGCACGTCAAACAGTGGAAACTTACAGAACTGACTCCGGCAGCAAAGAAGGGAATGCGACCAGCATTGTTTGTCACACCTCCATTCGCAGCGGTACCTCCAGTGGCAGCCCTGTAAGCTTCAGGTGGCATAGATCCATATACCACTGAAACGTTAACACCAGCCTTCTCCCACACATTACCATTTTGCAGCACTCGACTGATACCGCCACCACCACCGGGACGAATCCATGCATCTTCCCGGAACTTGGCCCCATCTACGGCCTCCACTGCCGCGCATATGTCATCCTACATGCGACCGGGCACAATATTCAGAGAGTTAGACCGGCTTGTGTGATTAAATTTAGTTGCCTAATCCTCGCACTGTGAGTAGACTGTTAATCCTAGATCATGTATGATAAAACTACGAACACCATGTATTAGTATACCGATTGATGAACACCATTTTCTGAGCTTCGAATCTCATGTTAACCCATTGTTGACTGACAACTTGCTGCTTGAGTGATTATTCCATCAAAAGCTTCTCAATGGCGATCCCGAGGTACCCACGATGCATTTACTCTATGGCAAGCTATTTTAGTGTTCATTAAATCACGGATAACACTAAAAGGAGCCAAGCCCTGAAGTCACATCGTTGGAATGAACGCACACATCGTTTGCTATAATAGTTAAAATTAGTTAAAATAGCGTATTCCAAGCGCCAAAATTGCGATATTTCAGAGCTCTAAAAACTTGGCCCGACTGATATACTGATTTCAGGTTTGATAGACATGTGAGGTTTCAGTAGGGCGATCGAAACTATGCCACTTTTACTGTAATCTGCCATTTTGACGAATGTGAGGTTTATGCAGTCCCTCTATCATTACCACGTACTAGGGTTTATGGTTTAAGACTACCTGCGCCTTTCGGATCATGGTCTCGAAACGGGATCGCATGCTGGAGGTACTGGGGTTATCCCACTGCACGGCCTCACCCTCTCGCAACAAACTCGATGGTCTCTCGGAAACCATCTGCTCGTCCTCAATCCCTTGCGGTGCCGCCTTCTCCTGATTTCCCAGCAATCCAACACGGTAAGCTTCCTGCTAAATCGGATCAGTTTCACAGGGTCGCTGCTTCACATTTAGGAGAGCATTGCTATACATCCCTAACATACCTGATCTCTTGAACCAAAACAATATGACATTAGGCATAGACATCAAACAAATAGCGAGAACCTTCAAATTCTTATTCTGATCTACAGCCGCAGACCCGAAACGCTTATTCATCTTTTCCATGCACTATCTCCCAATACTTAAATCCAAAATTTCCACTCAAATTGAGCTATCTCTCAAAGATAGACGGAAGAAATAAGTTCCAGCACTCGTTGAAATTGCACTCTCTAAGAATACTAGAACCTCTGAGAGTACAAGTTTTCAGACAATGGATATTTACTGACGGCAAATTTCGAACAGAATGTGGTAAAATTCAAGGAAGAAAAATTAAAATAGAGCGCCTGAAAAAATTAAACTGTAGAGTAATTACCTTCAAAGCGACGGGGCTCTCACCGCCCTCCGCAGACACCTTCACGATGAATTTCTGTGCCCTAGAAACCCTTAGAGGCTTCGGAACAACAACGGCAGCGCCTCGGAATGTCACACTCCGCGACGCTCCCCCTACAGCAACCGACGAAGGCGCCCATTGCACGGGAACGGTCGCCCCGACCACTGCCCCTGCACATGCTGCTGCCATCGTGGGAAAGGGGTCCGAATTGCTGCAAAATCAACGACAATGAAGCTCCGAGGGAGAAGCAACAATTGCAAAGACAAGAAAGAGGAAACGAAAGCGCTGGAGAGCTCGCCAATCCACGGCTAAGGGCGCGATTCGCCCCGCCCTATCCACATCCAGCACCCTATTGCCGAGGAAAGGCGGGTCCGGCCAGTAAGGCACGACCTCCAGCTTGGATAATCTGAGGCGTCCATTTCCTCCAACGGTCCAGATCGCCGCATCTGCACCGGAGGTGTTCAGTCAACAATTCTGAAATCTCCAGTCAGCAAGGGAAATGGATCAAATGTCTGCCAGTCTTGCACGAACAAGAAAAGTTTGCACATTTGGTCAATGACACACCACTAACATAATTTAGCCCATTTGGTCTAAAATGGGGTAGTTTACCTTAGTTGACTAAGGGTACGTTCACACCAGGCCGAAAGTGCGGTTTTACAGTGACTTGAAATCCGACTATCTGTGGTCGGGTTCAGACCATGAGAGGTTGGTAGACACCGAGCCGACGTGGACGCCTACCTGGCATCATGCAACAACGGAGTTAGCGCAAGACTTAATGCCGATATTGTGGAAACTAAAGTATGAGACGGCGGCTGTAGCGTAGGACCTGGTTCTTCCAGAAACGTAGATTTGAAGTTCGCAAGACCACTTTAAGATAATGAGGCTCAAGACGGCCGATTAGAATAAAATTACATCTCAATTTTATATTGCATGTTGCCATGAATTGGGCGTATAACAGTTGTTAGCCATGGTACGACTCAGAGCTGCCGTCTTCTTCAGTATATTGTGCGTTGCAGGTCTAGCATCCAAGCGGAAACAGTATCTTTGCGAAATTTGAGGACAGCAGTGAACGCATTTGTGACGAGCAACGAGCAAGCACATTATCTGCTTCAATCGATTTTGAGGTAAAAAATACTACGCTTCTTCTGGAATGTCCATTTCGTTTTCCACACTGGACTGCGCAGGTAGAATTATTGTGGGTTCCCATGTGGGCCTGATCTTCTGCAATATTATCGTCGTGGAAGCCAATCGGATGAGGAGAGCAGGTACAGTTGCGCTTACCTTGTCCATAGGAGCGCCAAATGCCAGTAAGTGCTCTGACCGACGTATATGACCGTAATTGACAATTGACCTGCACAACCCACAAACACACTCCGACGATCTAGTCAATTTTTCGGACATGTACCTACTGTAGCCACTTGCGTAGTCTTGGTTTCGGAGTTACCTGTATTGTAGTTTCATTAAAATGATTACTATAGCGTTGTTGAAATGGGTTACTATGTCGTTCAAGCTCTCATAGTGTCGCAAGTATGCTGCCACTTCATGAGAGCACAGTTAGTTCAACTTCCGGAAGTAGTTGAATTCTTCATTGCAATCACGTAAATCTTTTTTACTTACCTCCGCCCATGTCTGTCTGCCAGACGAAACAGTAGCCACAGTGTCTCATTCCAGCGGAGGAGACTCTATGTTCGTCGCACCTGCTTCAGGAGTACCAACTGCCGGACCATCCCAAGGAAGAGCACCTACAAGACGAGTGCGGAAAGAGAGAGGTCCGAATTGGAGCATAGGCGAAGTCTCAGCTCTCATCGAGGAGAAACGGAAGAGCTTCATCAATGAAGCTAGTCTTGACGACAGTCGTGCTGTCATGGTACCCAACTCAAGCAAGTGGCTGAAAATCAGTGCAGCTATCATGAAAGTTGGGCATTCCACAATTCCAAGAGACGGTCCTGCTTGCAAAAGCAAGTAGAATCAATTGATACCCGAGTACAAGAGAATGTCTGATTTTTTGGCACGCTCAGGCAACAACAAACTGTCGTATTGGAAACTCACTCCTCGTCAACGAAAGGCGGAAGGATTGCCTAATTCATTCCCTGAAGAGAGCTTCCATCGTCTACATAAATGGTACCGCTGTAGGCCATGCATGCAGCCTCCACACATTCAAGATTTGATGTCTCCTGATGATAGAACGTATCGGACGCCTGCAGTAGAGAGTGAGCACATCCGCGATGTCCAAGACAGCGATGATGGTGACGAAGATCCAATTGCAGTTGGAACGTACATGCAGACATGCAAGGACCACTCCAATTCCACGTCGTCACCGGCGATACCAGTCGGCAATCTCAGAGGTACAGCTGCAGCAGAAGTTCCACCTTCAACACCATGTGAACTTCGCGGTGCAGTGCGAACATCTGTACCACCAGGCATGACAGCACAAGTAATCAGTTCAGACACAGCCGATGATACTGGTGGTCGTCGTGGAACATCAACAGCAGTTCGTCGTAAAAGTTTATCCGGGCACAGTCTCATTGCTCAAGCAACGCGAGCAACTGGGGATGTCATGGCAACGGAGATTTGGCAAATGTCCTACTCCACTCGTCATACGGAGCAATCGCGAATGGACTTGCAGTCACGGCTATTCGACGAGCAGATGCTATACCAATGAGAGCGCGATCGCAGGCTGTACGAGAACGCTCGCGCGGCAAATGACAATGCACAATTGGCAATTGAAAAGCAGGGCCAAGTTGTGTTGTGCCTAGCCCAACTGGCGAGCGCTCTAAGTGCAGGCCGACGCGTACCTGCAATACAAGAAACCAGCCCTACCGTTGCGGACGCTGCAATCAGTCTTGCCATACAAGAATCAAGTCCAGTCCTTGTGGACACAACACTCAATCCAAGGGAAAAGACAGACGTCTCTGGCGCAGTAGGAAGCCCCACAATGGACAATGTCCACACTTGACACAGACTATGAATTTTCATTCACTGCCGGTACAGTCCTGCAGCCAAGTGAAGATTGTAGCTATGCAGACAGTAGCGGCTTTGATTTCATGTTTCGTCATTTCTACTTGTAAATTAGAGAGTATTTATAGAAAGAAAGAAGAATCCACGTTTTGGTAATGTTCCCCTGTGCTCGGACGCAGATACCTGTGGAAAATGTACAGTCACAGTTTTTTTTAAAAGGAACGGGAAATGGATAACATGTAAATGAAATGAAATGTGTACAAGAAGTTCATGGCAATTGAAATCCAGCATGCAAGTACTACGTGCATGTGAAATCCAGTGACAATGCCATATGAAAAAAAAAATGTACAAAGCTAAACACAGAAAGTGAGGACACATATTTTACTCTACGGACCTCGGAAACCAGCACTACGTGGGAACTATTCGCTGAACAGACAGAAAACCTCCGAGATCTCTACGTTTCACAAGTGCAGAGTCAATGGGCACTTGATCCACTACTGCTATGCCGTGGTCACCTGCTTCAGCGGCATCCTCGTCATACTGTCTTCTAAAACCATCAGTTTCAAGGATGTGCAGCAGATGTTCCACTTCCTCATGCGACTGATTCAAAAGCACATTGTGCAGTAAAGCACAAGCTGTGACCACATCCGGCATGAAAGTGACATTCAAATCTGATTTGTCACGTAACTCTTTGAAAGTTGTCTTCAAGAATGCAAACGCATTTTCCACCACTGAGCGCCCTTGAGACAATTTTATGTTGAAAAGTTCTTCAGCAATGGCCATGTTCCGATTCCGTCTGTGAGGGACCATGATCCACGGAAGTAGTGGGTAACCGGAGTCTCCGAGAAGGTACGGCTGGAATCCACTGAATTGCGTAACAGAGGGCCACAACTAATTCGATTGTCCTCTCTGTAAAAGAGTAGACCGCCTGAGCACGCGCGCATCATTTGTGCAGCCAGGCATGCCGACAAAAATATCAAGAAACCTCTTCGAACTGTCTACTACTGCTTGACAATTGAGTGTGTACCCTCCCGACTTGAAATAATAGTAGTCAGTGCTTCCCCAAATTGGTTTCTTACTGGCAAAGTGAGTTGCGTCAATGGCTCCAAGAACTGAAGGAAGGCCGCACACTTGTCGGAAACCAGCAGTTGTTGAAGCTATGTTGTCACCTCTAGGCAACTTATCTCGTGTCTCAGTACCACATTAATAGTGAGAACAACCTCTCTCAGAAACATGCATACCGTACTTTTTCCCACAGCGAACATCTCGCTACAAATCAGTAGACTGCTGCCCTGACAGAGCTTGAAGAGTGCACAAGCCACTCGCACTATAACAGGAACAGCCATTCGGTAGTGCGTGTTCCTTCTCCGAATGTGTGGAGCAAGCAAATGTGTCAAAGAAAACAGAGCAACTTTTGTCATTCTGAAAAGTTGAACCCACCTGTGGTCGTCGTATTCCTTGAGCAAGAACCTTGTGAACCAGGTTGTGCTTCTAGGTTTAACCCAGAAGTCCAGATCGTCATCAAGAGTATCCAATGAACTCCACAAATGGAAATACATCAGTACAATGTGTGATACGCCATTCACATCCAAAAGAGGAGGGGGTACATCTGTGTCCATGAAATCGGACTGCTTTTCCGTTTCCTCGTCTGTAATGTCTTCTGTATACAACAACAACGCTCGGTGACTGCTCATGATGAGATGGAGTAACAAAGAAGCCATGGACATCACTTCGGAAGACAACTCCATGGGATCTATGGCAAAATGCTCTGGTGGATTGAGCAAATATATCTGCAGTGAAGTGAATTTGCAAGACATTAGACAGGGGAAGAAAATGAGAAGGACGTCGAACAAGTCATTTCCAATCAATGCCATGTGTGGCGGTGGTTGTTTGAACTTCACCAAGAACCTTGCTGGAATTCAATTTAACCCTAAAATGCAAACCTCATCGCTAAATTTTCAAATCCAACTTGCTTGCTATGTTTGAGCTGTGTACATGGTTGAATTACTCGATACAAAAAACTGTATTCTCAACTAGAAAGCGGGACAAGAAATACTCACCTGATCGGAATGCAGCGGAGAAGGATGTCGAAAATTCTTGGCAATGCACACAACGTTTCGTTCAATATGTCCAATTCTCGCACAGAAGCTCACAAACAGCCCTTACTTCGAGGTTCGAGCATTAGTACAGCAAAGACGCATTTATAGTTGCAGGTCTTCTCTTCTTCAACTTCGTGAAATTGAAGAGTTCATAGCCAATGAAGGAACCCTAAACTGAAGTTGACATTCGACCTTCAAATTACAAAGGCACTGACAGAAAGAAGAAAAATTGACGCTCACATCAACAACGCAGTTGCACTACAATCACGTAAATCACGTCAAGCAACGGCGCAAAATTTCACCACAACGTAAAACCAAATCTCTTTTCTGGTGTGACCCCACTGACAAACCGAAGTTCACAAGCTGTCTAAAAAAGCCATTTTGCAACTTTTTACAAGACTCAATGTGAACGACTCACTGATTTACACTTCTTGCCTTTTTTGCTGTACTGCGCAGCATATACCAACACGCCTACTACTATAGGGGTCATCGCTCCTTGACTCTATTAGACTTTTCTTACACTGTTCACGAGATGCCCGATGCAAACGTACCCTAAGGTAGGAGGCTCAGAAACCGCTCATCTAAGGACTGGTCCACCTTTTTCATGTATTTCTTTGAATGAGAATAATTTTTATCTCATTTTTCAGACAAAGAGAAATATACGAGGAATTTAACACAAGTGGTTTCAAAAATTTTGAAGCATTTTTGAATTAGTTATGAATTTTCAAACAAGTGGGGTCATAGGCCCCTATTTATGACCCTAGGTCTTCCATAAACCATTCACTTGCAACTTCTGAAGAAAGATGGGGAAAGCAAAGACAATTAATGATTAGCTCTTGCAATTAATAATGTTTTTTTCCTCGATTCATTCAAATGACTATAGCGGTCAATTTTTAAGAACCTCCTCATGTCCATTTTACAACTACTTAGAAGGGCAATTCTTAATGCCCGTGTGATTTCAGAGCCTCCTACCTTATGTCGTTTTGTATTACTCATGAAGATTTAGATTTGGCATTATATTTTGTCCCTTGATAAATTTGGGGTGAAAGTGTTAACACAAGCAAATATCCCATGTCTTACAAGTTTCTTGTTTTTTATAATTTTTGAAGAAAAATCAGATACAATACATATAAACAAGTTCAAATTGAGAGGTTCAAAAGATAAAGAATAATGTATATTTGTGCATAAGTATCTCATTTGTTTCCATAACTACATATGCATGTGTGCATATCTATAACCTATATTTGTATGTATATTATAACTGTATTGTGACACGGTATTGAACATGGGACACATGGTTGGTAATTCTGGGGTGACAATATATATTGTTTATTGTCATGCAAAATTGGAGTTTTAGATTTTATACAATACTATACATGAATTTAATAATTCTAAAGTATTGAATGACTACAAGATTTCTTCTAATGGTGAATTCAATTTTGATGTAGGCTTTTGAATTCTAATGGTGTATTTGGAAGTATTATATGCATTTTTCAACACTCTTTATACACTAAAAAGATGAAAATGTTCTAAAAATTTCATGCACATAATCATTTTCCTAAGGTGCCAAATGTGGAGAAAAGATGTAAAATAAATGTAAATGTTTTCATAATATATTTGTAAGTCAAAATTATGACTAAAATTTGGTTAGTGGATAGGTTGCTTGCACTTTTTTGTAAATCTTTTGTACAAGTTTGGATCCCCAAAACACTATACATTTGTTTCATACTAGGGAAATTGAAAAATGTATACAAGAGTCAAGTGATTGTATAAAATTAAAAGTATCAACCTATATTCCTTGTAATATGGTTTGCAAATTTTCTTCAACAACATCCATTTCCTCCAAGATATGAGTGCAATGAATGAATTTGTACATATAATATCTTCTATTTGCTCAAAATCCTTCTTTTTTGAATTACAATGAATTGAGCCTTTATTTCCACTTCACACAATTTCCATTTAATATAAAGAAGCTATATAGAATAAAAATATTTATATATGATCACATAATAATTATGGAACATACAAGTGAAGCCTTCAATTGTTTCAATCCCTAAAATCCTAAGCCATTTTCATATCAAAAAACACTAAGAACTGCCATTTTCAATGCAAATAACAAAAACTTCAAACATTATTTTTTTTTTGCATATCAAATTGTAGGATGTTGCACTATATTACTGTGAGAATGTCTAGAATTTTTTTTAGAAACTTTGACCGTATTGGTCACAAGATATAAACGTTTAAAGTGAGAAAACAAGTTTTTCTTGTTCCTAGCATGATTAGATTATAAAGCTTTGAGTACTCTTAACTTAAATTTTTTGTACTATAGACTGTAAATTATTATTTTCTTATATTGAAGAATTGGGTTGAAAGTTCATGAATTTCTTTTTTTTAATTTATAGTTTTCATTCTTTCAAGATTTGTCAAGTCAAAGTAGATTTGAGACTTTGGGATAGAAGGATTGAAAAGTTTTAAAATGGCTCCCAATTGGCCATACAAAGGATTGCCCACCCCCCAAATCAACCACGGTCCTTAATGGGTTAATTGTTGATAGCTCTATGATGGAATTGACACACACACACTAATTCCAATAGTGAGATTGTTTTAGAAATAAAATTGAACCAAGAGAATTTTTTTTTAATTGTTAAAATTGAATTAGAAAATGGATCTAATACATTATTTTCTCAAAAATTGCTAAGATTGCCTACAAAACAAGAAGCTTCATAACTTTCACACTACTTATTCAAATGTAATGAATCAAATCTTTCCACAAAGAAAAATATATAATTTACAAGAAATAAATTTTATAAATACATATTTCAATTTTTTATTTTTTATTTTATTGCATGCCCTTGCCAATTTGGGACTTATTGTGGCATAATTTTTGCTCTAGGCACCGATTAAAATTAAATAATTATATTCCCTAAAAGCTAATCAATTTTCAAGTATTGAAAAAAAGTTTCAAAAAATCTGTCAAAATTTGAAATCATAGATATCTACCCTTTCTTTTAAGCCTTCCGAAGGGACTCTTGATACTTTAGGGGTTAAACAAATGAATTATTTTCATTAAAATCTTACACAATATTTCAAAACCTTATTGCATCTCTAATTTTGGTAGGAAATTGTTTGATGCTTTTCCAATGTCATTCTAATACTATCAAAACTTGATACCCAAACCAAATGCCCTTAGTAAATGTTGGAAATGCATCAAGCCAATTTTAAAATGACATGGAGTACACTGCTGATATTGATATTGAAGTCAAGCGAGATTAATTTTATGAAAAAGTGTTATTGAAAATAGCATTTTAATGATGAATGTGATTCACTTTTTACACGGGTTGGGGACAAAATTAAAAAATTCTAGTGACAACCTTTAGGTTGGAACTAGTTTAGGCACTATTTTAATTGTGTATCGTGGCTACAAACACTAAGTGTCAATTAGATGACTTCATTTGAGACTAGAAGATGGAAAAAATATTTTTTTCATCCAATTTATTTATTTGGAGGGTACTTGAGTACATTTTAGTGCATAGTATTGCAAAGTCACTCATTAGGATCTTATTGACCTTCTTAAAGAAGAAGATGCTTAGTCCATGGATCACCCTTGTAGTGAATTTGGGCCAATTTTTGCTATGTACTCTTGATGTGAATTTGAGCTATAAAAGTGGCATTTCTTGAATTTAAGTCCAACTAATGAAATGAAGCTTGTCCAATGTACTTTCTACTTTGATTGGATTTTATTGAAAAAAAAATTAAATTTCAATATTTTATAGCAACATGAACTTTCTACCTATAACCATGGTTTGTTGATTTTTTAATTATAAAATGACAAATTAACTTTAATATATACCATTATGTTATACATTCTATTGTACTTCTATAGCAAAAATTTCAAATTTTTTAAATATGTTGCATTTGATATGAATTTTTACTTCATTATAAAATAAACTCACAATAATTTCAAATTTATCCATAAAAGGTTTTAAAATTTACAACTTGTAGCAAACATGTTATTTCTTTTCGATGAGGAATTTTGTTAAAACGGTGGTTTTATGTGTGCCATTTAGAAACTGCCTAGTCTGAACCATAAAAGTACCATCTAGGATAGGTGTAGATTTCAGATTGTACTGTCTATATTGTAAAAATAACATCTATGACAATTGTACATTTTAGACATTTAATAATGGTAAAGATTTTAGACATCTACGATGTTCATACATTTCAAATTGCTTGGTATAAACCCTAAAAAGTGCCAAAATAGTGGAATGGTGCTATTTTAATCAAATTGCCCGTCTTTGAAAATACACCAAATTTTCAATTCATATCTAGTTGGAAAATGGCAACAAACAAAGTAATGTACAATGAGGCTAGAACTTAGTAGTCATAGGCATATCTTGACATGATTAAATCTTATATATCTATATCTATTTTGTATTGATAAATATAGGATCCACTAGGTGTCAAAAGACATGACCAAAGCTATGAAATGAAGACCCTAAAGTGAAGCCACTATTGAATTTACATCCAAAAACATGGAATGAAAGCCATGACAAAAAATAGTGGCAAGGAAAGCAACAACTATTGCATCAAATAATTTGTGCGGCCTTTTACATACTATATAACTTTTTGTGCTATTTCTTTTATGTTCATTCATCTTCAATTTTGAGTTATTTTAATAAGTATTCTCTTTGTACCACTAAAAACCTCCAAAATTCTTCTTTTTGAGGGATTAACTGTATTTTTAGTCATAGTACTAGCAATACATGTATTCAATAACGAGTAAGCCATCTTTTAGATCTATGCAAAATCTCATGCTTATGCATTGTTGTTTAGGCACCTAAAATCCATATAGAGAGTACAATATTTGAGCATAATTTGTAAATGTTGCTAGCTCTATCATTTTAGATGATTTAAAGGGAGGTGGCAACAATAGGATTCTAGAAATGTGTTTCCCAACCTAAATATGTGCAATAAGAAAACCTAGCCCACTTTACAAATAATTTTTTATAGTGTTGAAGTAGTCACTAAATGCATCATCAACACTACTATCTAAAAAAGCAATTTGTACAAGGTGACTCATAGTGGCAAGACCAAGCTTGCTAGGCTAAAGGAATGCTTCTAGATTGTTTCAGTTGCCCCCATGAGGTGGTTTAATATGGCGAATACTTATTCAACAGTCAAAATTTAAAAATGGAATTTTTTAGTGGGACAAAAATTCCGCTTGATTTAGAGGTTTTAAGTGGTATAGAAGGAGTATAAGAAGAGAGTTGATGAAGAATTTTTTGAAGCGCATATTTATTCAAAATTCAAAAGCTTCTACTTCTACAATTACAATAAATCCTAAACCCTTCTACTATCAAAAAATTTAAAAAGTTTATATCCAATAGTGAGAATGTTTCATAAGAATTTTTTTTATCTAATGGATTTTGATTATTTAAATATTTTTTTCTACATGATGGAATTGATGAAATTTTTTGACCCCTAAAGTCCTAAGGCCTTTTTTTTACATCAAAAGCTGTTCAAAATTGCCATTTCTAGTGCAAAGAACAAAAAACTTAAAAATAAAATCTTTTGTATATATAACCACAGGATCTGCAGTAGACTAGTACAAGAATGTGAAGGAAAAATTTCAGAGACTTTAATTGCATAGATTGCAAAATACATGTGTTCAAAATGAAAAAAATCATGGGTTTTTTTGGCACCATGGCAATACAGTTTACAAGACTGTGAATTTCTTAATTTAAAAATTTATCATTATAAACTGAATTAAAAAAAATTTATCATAAAAAATTGAATTGAGAATATTGAAAAAATTAAAGTTAAAAAAATAATATGATTTTCATTCTCTAAAAAGTTATTAAGTAGAAGAATGTATGTGATAGAGGAGAAAACAAAATCATTAATAGCTCTAACATGGAAATAAAACACACACTACTAGTAATCCGAATGGTGAGATTGTTTTAACAATCAAAGTTAACCTTATTAAAAAAAAATTGAAAAGATGTGAAAATTAAGCTTAAAATTAAATCCAATTCATTTTTTTTCCAAAAAGATGTTCTAATTGCCCACCAAACAAGTTGCTCTATAGCTTTCACATGACAATTCACATGACAAATCCAAATGGAAAGAATCAAAGCTTTTCTATTAGGAAAAAACTGAGCTATGAAAGTAACTATGAGTTCTTGGTCCGAAGGAAACTTTGGCGGAAAAGTTAAAAAATTAAAATCGGCCATTAAGCTGTTGGACCTAATTAGCGCGGGGTGGGTCAATTAAGTAATAGAAAAAGAATTAAATTTAAAAAATTTATATTAAAAAAATTACAAAATTGGAATCTGATGTGGCATGAGTGTGATTATGTCCAAATTATTTTTAAATTTTTTGTGAATTTTTTTTCTATCTATTTAGTTCAATTTGGATTTTTTTTGTAGTATAACTTTTGTTCCTAGGTACCAATTGAAATAAAAATTATATTCCCCAAAAGCTAATATTTTTTTTTATCTTATGAGAAAGTTTCACAAAAGCTTATAGGAACTTGTCCAAAATCCATTTTTTTCCTCAAGGGACAATAGGACTTTAGGAATAAATGCTGATTAAACTTGAATTTGACTTTATGCATGTTGGAAAATACAACAAGGTGTCTATGAAGAGCGGAAATTTTCTACAATAAAGATTTTTTAAGGGGGGTGGATTTTGGCTATTAAGTTTCAGAAGGTTTTTACTGTAGGACATTTTGTTTAGTATTCATTTTTGGCACTTGATTCAAGATCCACAATTTTTGGTACTACCTCTTTTCTAATCCCCTCTGCTTTTAGTTTTATTTTGCAAGTCTCGATTGTTGATTAACTCTCTTCATCTCTTGTGGTGAGCAATCCTACTTACTATGAGTGGTGTCTTTTTCCATAGGCAACTTCATGCACTTTCCGCTCTTCATAGACACCTTGTTGTATTTTCCAACATCTAACCATTGTTTTCATTCACCTAAAAGATGCAAAAAATTCATAAGGAAGACTTTTTGAGAAAATTACGTGTGCCCCTAAACTATCATCCTCATAAAAGAAATGAAGCAAGTAGAGGATGGATGGTAACTATATTAGGCTCCAATAAAACTTTTGTAAGGATAAATTCTTACTAAAGGACTTTGACCTCCTTAGCACATGCTTCATGTGTTGCTTTTGTTTGAACCTGCTACAACCTTCGTGAGATGATGTGAGGTACAATGCACTGAAAAGAGGTTGTCACCTCTTTTCAGTTCATTAGTTCTTCCCCCCCTTTCTCAAAAAAATCACAGATTGTTGATTTAAAAAAACAAAAAAATGTTTCTCTTCCAAGATGCCGTTGATTTCTCAAAAAATCACAAGCCCTTGATCTTTGTGAGATTCAATCCAAGCCGTCCAAATATGAATCCAAAATACAATACTGAATATGGATATGGTATAAATACGGAATGGATACAAATACAAGATATGACTTCAATATATTATACGGGACATAAGATACGGTTAAAATACGAAATACGAAATACACAATATGTCCCATATCAATTGTCACCCCACCCCCACCTGGAAACTACAAAGTGGGGAGGGGGTTCTTGAAATATTTTAAATTTTAATTTAATTTAAAATGAATTTATTAATTTAAATACAAAGGAGGGGGGAGGGTATAAAAAAATTTATTAATTTAAATACAAAGGGGGGGGGGAGGGTATGTGTTTCAGTGCATTGTGACACTGTTTGTCACAATGCACTGAAAAGTGGTTGTACTAGCCAGACAGCCAATGATATGAGGTAATTCTTTGTGATCTTCGTGAGATGATGTGAGGTACATTGTGCCTTGAAACAAGCTCTAATTTACAATCAATTGCCAAAACATTGAGAAGACTGTCCAATCATATTTGATCATCACCATGATTGACCCGTGTAATAAACAACCTTATACTAGACGTTCAACTCCTCATCTAACAAACCATCTCTCTCCCAAAGAGTCAAAATTTACTCCAATTCTTCAAGCTCTATAAAGGGATGAAGGTCATATTTACCAAGAATGTGTACTATATCCCTTCCTTGGCCTCATCAATGGTGCATTTAGGAAGATCCATGATAACCTCTTTCAAAACTTGAACTCTCCGCAATGTGGATTCGTGCACTTGCCTATGGAATTCCTCATTGATTTCTCTTGTTTTTTTCACCAATCAATCTATCCTCTCAGACATCCTCTAATCCCAATCTTCTACCTCACCGACTACAAGAGCCATTTGATTGTGGACTTGTAGAGCCTTTTGGGTGGGTCTTCTCTAAACATGCACAATGTCTATATCAACCTCTCGCAACTTTGGTCCTTTATTGCCTTCATCATCCTTTAGAAGATCACATACCAAGATGTGAAGCACTCCAACTTCAAGAATATGGAATACGTGACGGCTCATGTTCGTATGCAATAATGCAAAACATACGCCCTCCAACTGGTCTAATGAAGCCCAAAAATTGTTAAGAGAGAAGACAACGAGTGAACTGATATAGAAGAGGCTCAAAGCCCTACCAAGAAACTTACCTCCTTCTAGTCCTCCCAACATCCCTTTGAAGGCAAAAGAAAAATACAACCCCATCATTTGCTACAGCCTAGAGGCTTCAACATGAAGCAAACAAGATGGTTGTGCCTTTTCCCCTTCTAGTGTTGCAATTCCATCTCTCGACAATGACAAGTTGCATTGGAGAGAGGACTTGCTACTCTCTAATGAAGATGAGCAAGATTTGATACAAAGTGGAGAGTGGCTACTTCGCTTTCCAACACTTTGACACCACATTCAAGGTATTTTACCACATCAAATTGCAAAAGTAGGGCTACAAGGTGCACTGAAACTCAATGGACTTTGCCACGAGCCACTTGGTCATGAGTCCATATATGCAATTCATTAGCGTCCATGATACTCATTAATTAAATCCTTGCCTGAATCAACCCCAATGACGACTGCAAATTGTGCACCAACTACAATTCATTGATGTTGTACGTGAAGCATTGCCTCCTTAGGTTGAGGCTTGACTGGAATCTACATTTGGATACACCAATTT